>JAMKCH010056625.1:0-33616 GCA_023653785.1 Ophioderma brevispina | reverse complement strand
TGGATACGAGAAGAGAAGATGGTTTACCCATGGTACAGGGGGAAGAGATTATTAAATCAAGTTTTTTTTTTTTTCAAGTGTTTAATAATTTAATGATTTTTAACATTACTAACGACAAGGGACAAAATACTTTTGGGGGCACGGGGGCTATTTGAGCAAAATACTCTGCCAAAAGTAGCCCTCGTAGTGCAATTTTACCATAGCCCAAAATTTCTCACGGCGGGGGCTATTTTTTGTTCAAAACTGAGGGCTAATTGCCCAAGCCCTCATTTATGTTTTGCCCTGCTAATTAAACTATTTAGTAAAGTGTTATATGGCCTCCATTTTTCTGATTACACTTATAAAAATATTATTTTTCTCAATTTTTATTTGGGGAAAGCACTTTGTGACTATAAAAGAGAGAAAAGGGGATTCCCTAGAGTTGTTTTTTGCTAAGTGCACCTATTAAGATTGCACAATAAGGGTAAGTGGGGACTTTCCCCAATATGTAAACTTAGTAACTGAGTCAGCTTGTAAATGCTTTCACAGGCAACTATCATGATTCATCCAAAGGTCCCAAATATTTGGAAATTTGCAGGAACAGCTTTAAATCCTGTGAATTCCTCATAAGTTACTTTTTTCCAACTGACGAATTAACAAAAGGAAGAAAACAGCGCTGTTTCAAAAAGTATGAATCTCCAATCAATTACGTGCTGTAGTAAGTCCGTACGGACAGTAATGACTAAAATATCTGATTTTGTTCTTATTAGGTTGTTTCTGTTCCTAGCTTTTGTAGGATATGTTAAGATACCTATGCTTGTTACAACAAGCAAAGAATCTGGTTTTTGATGATTTTTGTTGATTTTCTGATTTAAGCAAATCACTAGGGCCTTTAAAGATCAAAACATGGCAAGATCTGGGAATTCACCCACAAAGTTATATGAAGTGATGTAAATCGGGTGAGTGAGACCACATTGGTCAGCTAGTGTAAGATTATGTTTATCATGAGAATGATGTAATGATTATTGTTTAGAAGGGAATCTTATCTGTGAGTAGTTAAATACTAGCACTGTAAGGACTCTCTGCCAGCCTCCACTAGTATAAACAATTAGCTGAAAGATATCTAGTTTTACTCTGGCTTGAGGAGCAGACCTTTAAGTGCCAGGATATATTCCATGTGAGCAGAGTTGCTGTAATATTCTACTGTCGTCTTTGAAGCCGCCAGTGCTGGGAATCAAAATAGGATTCCAAATTGGTGTGGACAGATAGAATCGTTGGTGATTATATTGTACTGATATACTGTGGATTTATGTCGTCGAGGACTTCATTTAACCTTGTCGTCTGAACTGACCTGGACAAAAGTTATCTTCACAGGACTGAGAAGATTCCCATGGAATATCCTACCTAAGGGTTAAATTATGTGAACTTTCATACTGTCATTTGGAAAATTGGAAGGTCCTTTGAGAGGTCTTCGCTGTTAGGACACATAATCATCGTTGAAACTGCAACGGCCTCAACAAAGGATACTGGAACTCTTTATAAGTATAATAAAATGTGTAATTTTATATGTAATTTGTTTTGGGACTTACCAAATTCTTGAACCACAATCAAGTAAAGATCATTCAAACTGTTTATTATATAAATTTAGATTTCACTTGTGGACAAGGCTCATTGATTTGTGTTTGAAAGGTATTTCTGGACCTTAGACGTCACGAGACGTCATAACAAAAGAAGTTTTTTTTTTTCATATAAATTAATTAATGAACGGAACAAAGGTGATAATTTTTTATGATTATTTAATTAGGAATTAATTTTTCTCATTATCTTCAAAGATGAGTAAATGAAAAACAACTAAATGTACAGTGTAATTAAAAATAAACATGAGGAATAAATTCATTTTAAATAATAAAATAGTTATCCAACTCAATTAAAAATTTAGTAAAGGTGAATACTATTAGTAATAATTAGAATAAGGAGATCCAGATTTGTTTAGTTTGATCAGTTGACACTCAGAAGGGAAAGAATTTTTGAAAGCAATTTTGGGTTTTGGAGTGTGCCCAATAAATGTATAAAGTTGTACTTGGAGACATGTCCTAGTTGAAATTGTATGCAAATAATATAATATAACAATCATTATATAATGTAATAATGCATGCCTGTTCAATAAGGTAGGGGGTCTTTTATGGAAAGGCCAGTTTATAGGTTTTTTAGTGGGCATAGCCAATTATAGTCCGTGTCGCTACCTCGGGCAGGGCATAACATTTACACCCACGTCAAGAAATGCAGTCTTTGTTCACGCATGTAAAAAAGCGCCATCGCTTCAAGTCAGCGAGAGCGATTATTACTGCGATCAACAAATCTCGCGCGACGTCACTGCAAGGAGGTTAGAGACATGGGCTATAGATCTTTCAAAAGGAATTTACCAACATAATGACCGGAAGCGTCCTAATGGGTCATCACATGGAAAGGTTGGGGTATGCAGCACTTTCGCATATTTGCCTTTGCCTAGTATAAATGCGGTGTCACTGGAATTAGGAAAGCATTTAGGAATGCACGGCGAGTGGATTTGCGCATGCCATACATCATGGACATTGTATTTTGCCTCCAAACGTTTCCGATGATGTTCCTTTGAAAGGTCTATTAGCTAGCTATATCTAGGGATTTACTGAGTTACTAATCGTTTGAATGATTCAAACAATCATCCGGAAAGAATTTGTATTGTGCACCACCCTAGGAATTAATGCAGCATCCCATGCATCAACGGATAACTGCATGTGAAGGAGGTACTCCGGTGGTGCAGAATACTGAATTCATACCCCAATTATCTGCCAGGGTGCCACATGCCGTGTGAGTGTGCTGGAGTGTTTGTGCGTTGGAGTTGGTCACACTGCCATGCCATGGCATAGGCTGCTTGATCAGGAGCAGAGAAGAAAAAAAAGGACCCCACTTGTAATATAAAGACTCGCGTTCTGCTAGGCTTAGCCTAAGCCTTACTGCTTTAATCTTATGGGATACCAATTCAGATTCACAAATTCTGTCCCACATCATGTTCGCAAACAGGTATGTTTATGCAATTTCACAACACTTAGTTCTCCAGGTTAGACAAGGATGTATTATATTATGAATCTTTCCCTGGAGAGGGTCAGCGCACGATGAGTGTTGAAAAAAATAACCCATGTGCGCTTGGCCGGATTCGAACCGGCGACCTTCGTATACATGCACGACGCTCTACCGACTAATCAGCTATAAAGCTGGGTCGATAGAAGAGCGATAGATATCATCTATTCTACTAAGGGGTTAGGTTAGAAGGTGTCCATCGCTTTCCTAGAAGATAGCATCAGAACTGTATATTTAACATCGACGATTTATATAATCGTATATGTTTAAAAATTATGATGCTATCCGTAGGAACAAGCGAAGGACACCTTTCGAAACCTAACACATATAGATGATATCTATCGCTATTCTATCGACCCAGCTTGATAGAGCAGTCCGGTTTAGCGCGTCGTTTGCATGTAAAACGAAGGCCGCCGGTTCGAATTCGGCAAGCGCACATGGGTTTTTTTTTTTTGTCAACACTATCGTGCGCTGGCCATCTCCAGGGGGAAAAGTTAATAATATAATACAGTATTGTTTGATGTTGAGGATCCGAATGCATAAGGTGCTGTGGGCTTAACTCTGGCTGAGTCACCAGATCTGATAAAATCATGGTATCACGCGATATGCCATGTACTAGCAATTCGCTCGATAATGCTCGGTAGCTGTCAAAGCACGCTTAATTCAACAATTAGATGGAATTTATTTTACGGGCCAGCACGGCACGATCGCGAAGTACAGGTCTGGGACTCACTGAATGAATGTGTGTTGGATGTAATGACTGCTCAAGACACGAGCGATCATGCCGTGGATTCTTGCCGTTGGGTTGTCAGCCAACAAATAGAGTCAATCATACCATTAAAATTCATCTTTTTCATTCGAATGATGCCTACCCTCAGGTTACATGAGCATCTCTCCTTTGACAACACAAGCCACGAACAGCCGTTGTAGCATCCATTTTTTCACTTCAATTTCAATACATGACTTTGACCCAACTCTTATACAAGTCAGGGCTTACGGGACAAGGGTTAGGACATGCAACCTAAACAGCAAGCAAATTCGAAATGACAACATCCGGCGTAATCCGCGTGCAGGTCTCTATCAAAATACTAATGGCACCCCCTGGTTTTTTTTTTTTATTTATTCCTTATTTATTATTTTTTTTTGTATTGCAATAACGTATAAAATATGGAGATCAGGTGTTTAAAATAATCATAAATATATTAATGGAATGTATATAATAATTAGGATAAACGCTTTACAAAACTAACAATGCCAATAAAATACATACCAAATTAAATAAAATTTACGCATACGTGCCTAAGAGTACTGATACGCTAATAGTTGAAAGTACGGTTTAAAAAGACATAAGTAAAATAGGGTTTGATAGATGTAAGTGTAAAAAGTGAAAATATTTCTAAGTCCAATTTGATAGAAATTTCGATAGGAAACATATCATTGTAAATTACTAAGTCCAATTTGATAGAAATTTGATTAGGGAAAGATTATCATTGTAAATTACTAAGTTCAAATTGATAGAAAATTTATAGGAAATATATCATTGTAAAAATTACTAAGTCCAATTTGATAGAATTTGTAGGAAAACATATAATTGTCAAATTACTAAGTCCATGTGATAGGGAAAATTGTGATAGGAACTATACACTGGGAAAATTACTAAGGTTACAAATTTAATAGAAAATTGTTAGCAAAAAGGGCAAGATTTGATACGCGATGTGAGAGTTATCAGTATTTGATTAGATATTTGATAGTACGATTATTTTAAAAAGTCAAGTCATATTTGATAGATATTTGATGATTTGTAGACATTTTTACTAGCAAATTTCTATTCCAAAACCTGGTTTGATAGAGATTTTGATATATCCAAAAACTCTATCACAAAATTGCAATTTTGGATAGCGTTTCATGCACATTTGATATTACCATTTGATAGAAAAAATTTCGGCAAGGGAAGTCAAAAACCTAAAATAGTATGCATAGTAGATTGCATCAGCCATTTCACTAATTTTAAAAAATACACCACTGCACCAAGTAACGAGACCGGAAGAACGGGCACCATCTAGCCACTTGAAGTGGTTGAAACCGTCTCGCGAAATAGGTAACACTCTGCGCTCAAACAAACTTACGCAGATTTATTCCTTCTTCAAAAAACACTTTCTCTGCAACAAGATCTCTCAAAAAATCACTGTAAGAATTCCGATGTTTGAAATATTTTTTTTAGATTTCCGATATATTGCCTATTGATTTCAAATCATATACCTTCTCCTGCTACATCCCGTTTTCTATCACCCTACAAAGTTCAAAGGCAATTTGCCCCGTGGTCGAAACTAAACAAATAAGTTAAGTAAACAAAATGCTTACACTATATAAGACAACTCGCACGACGACGAAAGAATTATGAGGGGCGTCCCGCCTCATAAAATTGTATACGGTGAAAGTTTATCCACATTGGCCCAATACACACAATAAAATCGGCTTAGTTTGGAATTGATCATTTATCCACCACGGCACAAGTTACTCTAGTTGGGCCTTGTGATCATGCAGATTGTTTATAACACAACCCAGGCACGAGCCAGTTGCTAGGGTTGTACGGCTGGGAATTCAAACAGTTCTATAATTACGGATACTCCTCACAAACAGCTGGAAGTCAGCGTGAGTATTTGATGGTCGCAAAAGGTATACGCGTTGCGATGGCTTAAAAAAGTGACTGAATTTACACACACACACGCAAAAAGACGCCATATCTTGATGCATGTTGTAAAAGCTGTGTCAAGGTTTATGACATCACTGCATGTGGTGGTAGGATAGTCAACCAGAAGGAGTTGTGTTATGGAGACACCATTATTGAATTTCTCCCTTACCTTCTTATGAGACAATTTATATGGGAGACATTTCAAACAAGCAGTGGTTGTACCTCACTAGCACCAGTAAAATCAAGCTAGGATAGTAAGAAATAAAATATTAGTATACACACTAGCGGTAGAGAGGAGAATCATAATAAACAAATTGGGAGAAAAACAAAATTTTTGTCCTTAGAGCCAGGAATTGGCTAGTCAAAAAAACTGGCATTTTAGATAGAACATGTGTAAAGTTGATTTGATTATAGCTAAAAAATAAGGAAAATTAAGTACTGTATAAGCAGTATTTGAAAATCTAGAATAAGTAGTAATCTTCCAGGTTCATCTTACTTATACTTTTTCAAAGTAGATATACATGTATAGGCCTTACACTCCCCGGATCCCATGGTCAAAAATGCCAAAATGGACATAGCCAGTTCTGGCTCCGAGGGGACGAAATACAACATTGGAGTTGTTTCCTGGAGGTTAAAGGCTGACTCAGAGATTTCGAAATATAATATTTTGGTGTAGAAATTAAAAGTAGACAACTAGAAATAAAGATAGTAACCTAAAAATCGTAATTCCAAAGTAAGAGATGAATCGGACGTTTCTTTTTCATGCAGTAAGCATTTATGCATAGTATAACAGTGCCATAGGATACCGTGTATAACAAAATTTCCGGATCCGGAATTTTATAACACAGTTGTGATTTTTTATATGAAGGACTTCGATTTGAGCTTAGTTATTTCACACAGTGATTATTATATGGACATCCAAACGGCAAAGAACACGATTTATTTGAAAATTGAGTGCACCCTCATCGGGAAATCTCTGAGTCAGCCTTTAAGTTTGACATGGTTTTCCATCACACAGCTGCATGTACAGGCACGTCTTATTATTATCTTACTCAATATTTCATAAGCATCAATAATTGTGTGCAAGATACTTTTGAATACCTTGATGTACAAACTAGTGCAATCAAAAATTGTTCATAGCCTTACCGATGAAAATATTGCAGCGATAACATTTTTTGAAATATTGCCATTTTGAACTTGATTAAGTTGATTTGAGTACCGTTTGGATGCTATTTTATGATGTAAACAAATCTAATTAATGGATTGAATACTGTGCAAGAATGTATTTAGCTGCTGTTGAGCTTTGTCTACTTGGTGGACCTTTTCAGAGGACTGTGAAAAGCATAGGCCTATGCCATGGCAGTTCGTATATAAGACAATGACCTGGGACTAATGCACATGATTCTTTATGGGCTATCACAACCAGTTTAGCAATAATGACATAAACTTGGGATTTACTGGAACTAGCTGGAGAGAACAGAACAGATGCTGTGTATGCAAAGAAACCCACATTGAGTGAAACTTGTGCTAAGCTAGATTTCTTGTACATGTAGGCCTAATGTGGCATAGGAGTTCATAAGATGTGTTTTGGAAGTTTCAATATCATATGAAACGGATCTGTTTGTGTTGTTTTGTAAAACAAATATTAAACATTTTTATGCATTCAGTGGAAAGAATCTTTTCATTTGGTAAGAGAAACTGTCCATTCAACTGCATGGAATATTTCTTACCATTGCAGTCACAAACATTCAGTATTTTGTATATACTGCCACACTCACAAGCAGTCAGTAACTGTGTAACATCAGATACAAATACACACATCAATTGGCAAATGTGAGTATCAAACACGTGTATCCCCTAAAATATATTCTAGACTATGTCCATACCACATGAACCCCATCAGTATCTGTCATATTAGTCTCATCCCCACCCACCATCTTCTCCTTTGATATGGCTGAATGTCGCCATCCCATTGTTTTTATCATCATCAAGATTCTGACCACAGGTAAATAGAAATAAATATAAGGTTAAAGAGACATGAGGAGATTTCCAGAGAGAAGCACCCTCAATTTTTTTTTAAACCCAGGTTTTCTGCATATTTGGAATGCTTACCAATGTATGAGATCACACCTGAAGTGAATCGGCTGAATACGCTGTCTTTATGTAATGAGATGATGATTTAGTAATTTCTGTCGTGCATGACAGAAATTCAAAGCATGGGAAGATTAGGATACCAGGCCAGTTGAAAATGTTTGTGGTTTTCTTTCGTGCTTGTTTGTCCAATAAACCTTCGAAACATGGTCTACAACCGATCAAGTGCAATTTGAGAGAAATTGGTATCCTAAAAAAAATCTCCTTGGTCACTTTAATATACCTTCTTTATTTTAAGTTATTCTGTTTGCCAGGTAATTTAAATTAGCAGTACTCATGTAAAAAAACTGCAATCAAAACACCATACATTCAAAAATGTAAATTAATCTGATCCACGGTTGACGATATGAAATTGAAATATCAGTCAAAAAGGTAAGATTAAAATACAACAAGTAAAACTTGGAAATACCCCTGACAGGGGTGTAAACTTAGAGACAATGGTTATTTAAAAGAATGTACAGCAACAATGACCTCATTTGACCCTTTAATGACCTTTGATGTAAATAAGTCAACTCATTTCAGGTCCCTCAACCTAAAGATAATCATCACCAAGATTGGTTGAGATTGAAGTCTGACTTTAAAAAAAATATAGTTTACCTAACCAAAATCAACAATGACCTCAATTGACCCCAGATGATCTTTTACATGATATATGTCAACTCCTATTCAAGTCCATTTTCACTAAAGTTTATTATTACCAAGTTTGCTGATATTGATGTCTGACTTTTCATGAGAGCACTTTACATTCTAACAGTGGGGTGAAACTGTGTCCAAAAGCCAACAGACAATTTTGATACGTCACATTTCATGAGGTACTGTAAATTTCATGGAATGATTGCAGTTGTAAGCACATAATAATATATAATTAAGTTTTGCTTTATTAACACAGTTTCACTTAATATTCTTTTATAAAATGCTGACTCAGAGATTTCCCGAGGAGGGCGCCCTCATTTTTCAAACAAATTTTGTTTTTTGCATATACATAATGCTTGTCCATATACTAAACACTGTGTGAAATAGCTAAGCTCAAATCGAAGTCCTTCATATAGAAAATCGCAACTTTGTTATAAATTTCCGGATCCGGAAATTTAGTTATACACAGTATCCTATGGCACTGTATACTACACATAAATGTTTACTGCATGCAAACAAAAAATCCGATACACCTCAAACTTTGGAATTGGGCATTTTAGGTGACTATCTTTAGTTCTAGTTGACTATTTTAAAAAAATACACAAAAATTTATATTTAAAAAATCTCTGAGTCAGACTTTTCAGGTTTGATTACTTTCTTATTGCATAACATTTTTAAAATGATAAGCCATGTTTCAGAACACCTGACAAATTGATATCATATTACTTTTTTTAGTATTAAAGTATTTGATCAAAGACAAGTTCTATTACAGTATGTAACACCTCACAAAATACTAAAGATATGGTATTTAATTAGGGGGTCTACGTTTTTTTACCCCGACCTTCGACTGCAATTTTCTTGACTTTACCAAAATATTACTTATGCATGTCTTATATTGTGGGAGAGCGTGGCCTAGCGTTTAGGGTGCTTGCCTCTGGCGCAAATTTACCATCAAAAAATTCCCGGGTTCGAATCCCGGTGGGGTCGTGGCACTTCCTGGGATTTATTCGGGTACTATCAATTCTGGATTTGATCTGTATACCAGCTATTGATTAAATACAGAATACCGCTCTCCTCCATGGTTCACTTGGAATTAGGCAAATGAATCATGAAAGCATCCCATCCTTCGGAGGGGACGCTAAGCCGTCGGTCCCGTGTACAGAGAGTCACAACTGTACATGTACATCGCAGTCAGTGTCGAATAAGAGTAGGGTGTAAACCCCTGACTGTTCCCAATCCACCCAGCCTCAAATAGCGGGCCATGTTAGGAGCGTCCGTATCATGGATACACGCGCCCCGGATCAGCACACTACCTGAACAAATCCTGACACCACCACAAAGCCATTACCAATGACTTGTGGATACGAGCAAACAAACAAAATCATATTGTAGCCCATGTTGAAAAGTTTTGAAAAATGGGAATTATTTTGATCTTGTTGCCGTGGTAACTGAACAGGGCCTCTGATTGGCTAAACACAGGAACAAACATAACTGCTTACCGGTAACTTGCATTGACACCATACTTGGGGAGAAGGTGCATGGATATAGTGCGAAGAAAAGAACCATGAAGCCGGATTTTTGATCAATTAGGAAACTTTAGCCATAATTCAAAATTGAAGTCCTAATTCAAAAATCGGACTCCATGGTTTCACAGCCCTTTTGATGCTTTGATATTTGTGCCAAATTTCATGTTGATACGACCTTACGTTTTTTAGTTACGTTCGTTCCCGTTTCATTAAAATCCCAATTTTCACCATTGAGATATTGAGCTAAAAGTAATCGAAAAGGAAAAAATTGCAGTAAGAAACAAGTAAATTTGGCCTAAATCTTGGAATTGTTCATATAATTAATAATTATCATTTGTAGTGCATTTGGTGTAAATAGGGGATGATCTAATGGGTTTTTGTTAAATTATTTAAAAAATAATGTCTTAAATATCACTGGGTGGGTGATAATAAAGAAATACAGAATGATGTCAGCTGAAAATTTGAGTGGTTTGAGCCTATATGAATTTCGGGGGGGCTTTCATCTGTATCAAAAATCGTGATACTACTTCAGGGTAAATCAGGGGGGTATCCAAAGGACGATCGGAACACGCGCCTTTAACCGACAGTGCCCTCACTACAATCGATGTTAAAAATGGCAGGGATGTTTGAATTTGGGCCCCAATGTGATGTTACACAACAAATTAATTTTGATGAAATTAGATGGGAACTAGGTATAATATAAATATGGTGATATTGAAGTTGACTTTTCAAATGTAGTTTTTTACATTTAGCGTAACCAAAAAACATGCTTACATCATACACACTGGTGGAATGAACCCTCCCAATATCCTCCTTTCTTGGTAAAGGTGGGTGACCCAATTAACAACATTCCCCCATGTACCCCATAAAATTGTGATTTGGTATCAGAAGAAAGTTCAGATTTTTCTTTTACCCCAATGAAATTTAATCCCGGGAAATGTTTCTTTTGCATTATGAAAATCAAAAAATTCCTTCTTTAAGAAGAGAAAGGGCGGAGTCAAGGGGAAAATGCATGTAAAAGTATGGGAAGGGATTAGTAAGATGGCTTTTTGTGGAGTTTGCAAGTGGACTTATGTGATTTTTGGACACACCTGCCGAGGTATACATGAACGTAAAAAATGTAACACAGAGTGAATAGAGGGTCAATATCCCTTAGTACTTTACGATTTTTAAAGGAAAAAAATGCGACCAATCCAATACACGTAATACACTTTATTCGGGAAGAAAATCATCAACGCTTTTACTTATCCACCACAAGGTTGACCACTGCAGACCACCAGCAAACTAAATGAAAGCAATCCAAGAATTTTGAATGCCGACGGCGTAAAAGTACATGTATGTTATAGGATTGGCACACGTACCAAGTGAATCCCTAACATTTGTTTTAATAATATTTTAAACCTGTAAAATGTAAAGCTCCCCACTGGCGCAACCTTGTCACCCAATGACTTATACATTTTCCTTAAATTTTTACCTTGTCCCACAAAGACTTAAATTTGCCAAAATTTTAAAATGTTCACCCACAACCATTGCACTATTTCAATTCATATACAACTTAGAACATTCGTTGACTAATGAAATAATTACATATCATTCGCACTATTTACTCGTAAATATCCACATTCTATTAAAAAGTGTGCACATAGATAAAAAGGTCACACACAGGGGAAATGCACTAGGACTACTAACATGAGATCTGTCTTTCCGATTATGCGTTTTGAAGCCCCTTGACCTATGGTCCCGATGTTGGACATGCAGGTAGAAAACACCAGGTAAATGGGGGGTCCCAAAACCACAATCGGACATGCACCTTAATAAGCAAAATAGTTTGTTCATCTGATATCAAAATTGATACTACTTCAGGTTAACTGGGGGGTTGGGTCCCTCCCAAAGACATTGGAACATGCACCTTTATTTATTTGTTTAGCAAATTACATGTTTTTATTTGCACATTGCATAATCAAATGCCCTGTTCCGATGTGATAAGAAACTAAAGAGCTGCTATACTCAAAGAAGATAATCGATTGCGGTTTCGATTTCTTTTGGAATATTTACATGTCTAACAATCGCAACATTAATCTTGTAAAAATCAATAATAAGTGTCAATTCAGTTGTACAGGGGTCAAATTTTAAATTGATCCGATTTTGGATAAAAAATGGTGCAAATTGGCATGGAGATCATAGGATTAACATAAGGAAAGTTTGGAGGTTCACATGCTTGCTTAAGGAAGTAGGGGGGGGAAACAAGATCAAGCCCCATTGAATGCATGGACGTTGACCTTCTGTGCCTCCCGACATTGGAAAACTAAGCATTAAGCCGTTAAAAACTAGGCCTGAGGGGAAAACCCTAGGAACCCAGTACCAAGAATGTTTTTTTGTTGTTTTTTTTGTTTTTGTTTTTTGTTGTGGGACACCCATGGTGGGAGCCAAATCTTTTTTTTGGAGCAACTTTAAAATTGAACCCTGTACAACTGAAATGACAATTATTATTGATTTTAAGATTAATGTTGAGATGTTAGACATTGTAAATATTCCAAAAAAATAGACGAAAACCGCAATCGATTAATCTTCTTGGAGTATAGCTAGCCTGTTAGTTCTTATCACATCGAGAACATGGAATTTGAGCATGAAATGTTTGACGTCTTCCATACCATCTTTACATAAGTCACATACACCCGAGTTATTGGCTCCCACGCACTCGTTCTGACATTGAGGGAACAGAGTGTTAGAAAGGGCCTTAACTTTTAAGCTTGCAACATAAAAATTTCAAGACATCAAAGTAGGTAAAACTCAAGACGTGTGGCTTTAAAAACAAACATAGAGGACTTAAGGAGATTGGTACATGCTGTGTGATTACCAGTCAATATCATACTGATGACGATGAATATACTTAAAGGTATTGAACCAACAAGGATTTGCAGGCCTATCACCCGAGAAGACATCTAACACCACTTTTTTTCAAGAGAATGAATTATGCATCCCGCCATTGTATTTCAATGGAACATTTTACTATGTATGTCATTAGAGCGTTCAAAATAATTTTGGCCATATCTATGTAAATCCATGTCACTAATTCTTGCAACGTACTTCATCTTCCTGCCTATGCGTAATTCAATATGGTGGTTGTTCCAAACCTAGATCGCCAAGTAGCGTTGCTGTCGGTGTATTGCGAATCCGCTTTTTTTGGGGAAGGTAAAAAAAAGGTTTTTTCCCCCCCCCCCTAGCCCATTTGAAGCTGAGGTTTCAAGCCTCTTATAATCGCTTTACTACTGTCACAAACGGATACGCATAATTAAGAGATGGAAGTGCAAGTGCTTCCAAAGAATGTACCCTAGTAGACATATTGTGTCATCCTGATTATTGATTTGATGTAACCAATAAGTCTATACCTTTCCTAATTAGTTCATTATGAGGGCACCGCCTACATATTGCTTTCGTCGTCGTATCGAGTTGTCTTATTAGTTAGCTTTTTGTTTACTTTGCTTATTTGTTTAGGCGAGACCACGTACTTGCCAGGACTTGTGTAGGGTGGGGATAGAATCGGGATTTATGAAGGAGACTTATTGATTAATGCATATATGAAATTGAAGCAATGGAAAAAACCTTTGAATTCTTAAGTGATTTGCGAGAGATCTTTTAGCAGAGAAAGTTTTTTGAAGAGGAAAAAATCTTCTCTGCGGTAAGTGTTTGAGCTCCGATGTTACCTATTTCTCAAGATGGTTTCAACCAGTTCCAAGTGGCTAGCATGTTCCTGTCTCGGCTTCCTTACTTGGCAACAAGGTGTACTTTTTTAATTAGTGAAATGCCTGAGGCAATCTAGGCATCCTTTTTCAGTTTTTGAATTCTTCTATCTTCTGTTGTTACAATATATGATCTTAAACCTGTTTATAATATAAGGGAATATAGGGATATTTGGAATGGAGAATACCGTGTGATGTAATTTTGAAGAAGCCATCTCCTTTGCTTTTGGGTTGTCGCCTTGCTACCCCCGAAAGCTAAATGGAAAAATCGCACTTCTTACGTCATAGCTCGTTTGCGTGATGTCCACGTTGGAAGAACCGAGTACTATCCCATATACATTATGAATTGTCCATACGCTGTTAAGTTTTAAAGCTTGTTAAACATTTCATTATGCTGTACATGATGCCGTCTTAAAATACCTCATCGACGCGTTATGGATATGGTTAAATCGATCGCATTATCTAATCTAGAAGATTAGCAACTCATTTGTGACCACTTGTTAAAGAATCGTGTAATCACTACTATCCTCAGAATAATGTTCAAGCTATGCCAAATAACTTGGTAACACAGTGGGTGACATTACGTAGTTGTACAAGCCATCTAATACCTTATCTACGTGTGTGGGATTATGGGAAATGTATTTTAACTCCTTCATCTCCAATTTATAAATGGGCACTTAAGCACTCAAAGGGCTTCCGTGCTGTTGTTTATTGCATGCCCAATCTAATTTCATGTTTTAAGCCTACGTGGCTAACTCATCTAAAAAAAAAATAAGTTGGCTTTTGCTGTGGACAAAGCTAGTTTTAATCCAGAAATGTTTGTCTGAAAAAAATTAGCACCAATTTTTGATATCTAAACATGACCTTAGCTTATTTTTTTATGTTTTGGATGACCATGCCGTGGTAATTGAAAATTGTGAGCTGAGAATTAAGCTATATCTGATCATTTTGAGATATGGGCCTTTTAATTTCACAACAACAGTTTTTGTTTGAGTCAGTAAAAATTGCGAAATATCAATTTCCCACCTCCCTATTTTCATACTTTCCTCAACTTAGGACGTCATGTAGTGTTACATTTACAAGCCCCAAGAATTAAAACAATGATTTATTGCAATTTTGAGTAAGATTAGTCATAACTTAGCACATCCATATTATAATTATTCTAAATAATGTAATCAAAAAATATACCTGGTTTGTGTCAATAACTGGTGTGTGTAAAGCAAATATAATGAACCAGAAGATCTCCGAAGAGCTCAGAAAAGCCGTCAAACTTAGAATTACCCGGAACCTTAGTGATTTTCCTTAGACAGTGCTTCACCGAACTTCTCTGAATCATATTTGGCGCACTGCTGCATAATTACCCAGTCAGTGAGTACTGCTATAACGATCCTAAATCTATGTAGTACATGTGGAATATCGAGGCATTTCCAGAATTATGACATAATGGACTATATTACACAATTACTCATATAGAGAGGACCACGATCCTTCTAGTAGTGTTTGAGAGTTATATACAGCCCTGGTGAGAGAAGATGAGTCAGAGTTCCATACTACCATCATGCTCCAAGTTATTAGCAGAGTTTCCAAGCATAGGACATGACAGTACCATTGTCTTCCTATAGTTGGACATTGTCCTAGTAGTCTCAGCTCCATCAATTTTCTTTTTCGGTCCGCTTGTGTAGCCGTGTTCGGTCTCCGTATTTCGTGGCCTCAGTTTATCCAATGATAACAATCTACAACAGCACTTTTGGACTTATATTTAGTCGACCTCCGCGCTTCGGGAGTCATAGGGAGCTGGTTTTCTTCAGTAGGGACAAGTCTTCTGTGGAACCCGTCCCACTATTGGAAATTGGGAGTTTGCGCTGGAATATGCGCCAGGACTCTTTGCAAGTTCGGGATCTTAATTGTTCACTCGCTGCAGCCCCGTCGCGGACACACACGGTATTAAGTTTATTATTCATAAATTAACCAACTTTATTCTAGACATCTGTTGATTATTATACCTAATCGATGTTGAATGAGATTGATTAAAGACAGACAAATTAATAAAATTCTTTGTTCTAAATTTGTAATCAAGTTCCCAGTGTATTGTCTAGTTATTCAGGAGTTGAATCCGTATTTTGAAGGTTGGTTTTGGCCTTGGTCACGGTGACCGTAACAAAATTGGGGCTCGAGTCCGGGAAATACACTGTACAAAATACAGTTAAAATTTTGAACAAATTTGATTGTTGTGTTTTAACTTTGATAATCATGTGCTATATGTTGTTATTTGTGACAAGAAGTGTTTCATACAGATGTCGTTTAACGCAGAGAGTTTGCTCAAGATGTTACTGTGGGAACAGTTTATTGTGCTCAAAAAGCCGGACTTAATGGATTTGGCCAAGAATTATGGGATGGAAGTTAGGCATGTCCATAGGACCAGTTAACTAAAAATCAGTTGATAACCCATCTTGTTGAAGAAGATTTTTTAAATGAGGGAATTTTTGGAAAAAAATAGTAGGTAATTCAGGATAAGGAGGCAATATTGCTTTGAAACTGACCCAGATGGAAATGCAAATGCAAATAGGAAATGGCCAATTACAAATGCAAGAGAAAGAAAGAGACTAGATAGTTAGAAAAGGAAGAAAAGTAAAGGCAAGACACATTACAATTGAGAAGGAAAACCTTGAATTAGAAAAGGCACTGAAACAAAAGGAACTATGCCAACTTGCAAATGACAAAAGAAAGATGACAGATTAAAATTGAACATAAAGAAAAGAATATAGGTTACAATGGAGGAAAGAATGAAAGTTGGCAGAAATTGAAGCCCAAGCAAAATTATAACAATAAAGTTAGAAAAGGGCACATCAGTCTCCTCCCACACTCAGTTTTTATGCATAGGAACATCAAATTAGTTCCAACGTTTAGGGAAACAGAAGTTGGCAAGTATTTTTTGCACTTCGAGAAGATTGCCGAAGGTATGAAGTGGCCTAAAGAGCAAGGGGGGGGGGGGGGGGGGGTGGACACATGCTCCAGACTGTGTTTATTGGGGGAAAGCTAGAGAGATCTACTCCTACCCTATCAATTGATCACGTGCGGTGATTATGAAGTAGTACAGCAGTCTATTCTTAAGGCTATTAGTTGGTGCCTGAGGCGTATAGGCAATAATTTCAGGAGTGCGAAAAAACTTGCAGATCAAACTCTGTCGAGTTTGCGAGGGTTCAGGAACAAATGTTGGCTAGGTGGCTCCTTTCCAGGAAGTTAAACAAGACTTCAATCAACTTAGCAGTTGGTTTTAATTGACCAATTCAAAGAGTGCCATTCATGCCGAAATTAAAACTCATTTGGATGAACGCGATATCAAAGATTTAGAACAAGCAGCAACAATAGCAGATGGATTACGCCCTCATCAACGGCCATATTTTTGAGTTTCCAGCAATAGTACGTGGTGGTCCTAGTAAGTCAGTAGAATTATAAAGTTAGTTTTATTTCAAATAGGCCTTACCAAAGTCATTCCAAAGTCATGGTATTATTAAAGAAGGGAACAGTCAGGCAGGTTTCCCCATTCAGGGGAATCATGGTCCTTCTAGTACCAAACCAAGTCAGTTAATGGTTTTAAGTCAGATGTAACTTGCCCATATTGCAAGGATTCAGTCCATGTTATGGCAAGCTGTGGAAAGTTTGATGGGAAAGCAGATGGCCATGAAGCGAAGCCTTCCCCACAGTTTGTGCTGTGTCCATTAGACCATAAGTTAGTTCCCAGGCTATTAACAGAAAGATGTTGAGTCTGAGAAATTTAGGGAAGACTTTGAACCATTTGTTTTGGAGGTTTCCGTGTCGCTTGAAATGTGACAACTTTGATCCAAAACCTATAAAGATCATGCGTGACACATGTTGTGCCAGTCGTAATTTTGGAGGTCATGCCCTTTATGAAGTTATTGCAACAGGTGAGAATGCTTTGATCCCAGGTATAGGTAGGATATTAGTGTACCCTCTTCACAAGTGAATTTGAAAGTCTGATTTGGTCCCTCAGGTACAGTCTAGTTTGGAGTAAGGCCTGAACTTCCAGTCAAAGGTGTTTCTTTCAATGTTATTAGGGAATAGTTGGCAGGCGGGAAAGTAAATCCCGCACCATTGTTACCCACATCCTGCACTAAATAGATAGTGATGATATGAATAGTGCAGTTTATCCTGCCTATGCAGTTACTAGGATTCGGCTAGGAAAGCCCTGCTTGAAGCCAATAGTGAATGAAGGAGGACGACCTTGTCCAAATTGAGATTAGAGGACACGTTCATAACAAAATTAGATGAACCAAGTCAACTTGTTTCACTTCTTTAACTTTAACTTCCATGGTTTTACTATTCAACTTTTTTTTTTTTTTAAGTGTTTTATTATTTTTTAACTTACACCTTTTTCTTATTTGACTTTAATTTTATTCACTTAAGCTTCAGTTTCCTATTTATTATTAACTTATGAGAGGAGCTTGTTCCTCTTTTTCCTTTTTGGCTTTATAGACTTCACTTTCACCTTCTACTTTCTTTTATATTATTAGTTTTTTAATTTTGTATAAAATAATTTGCAGGTTTGTTATGGCCTTATCTTTCTGTGTTTTTGTGTTTTTTTTTTTTCTGTTTTTTTTGGTTTTTTTTTTGCTCTTATCTATTTTTTTAATGTGTTGGTTTTGTTTTGGTTAGACTCTTAACTTTTATTTCTTCACCAGGTCCTTTTACATTTTTTTTTCCTTAACGCCGGTTGTATAGGTGTATGTCTGGTGAGTCTTGTGATGTCTTAGTGGGTGGGTGTATTGTGTCTTGGCATAGGTATTCTATTTTCTTGTCGTTTAGGTTAGGCTTAGTTCAATTCTTCTTTGGGTCTTTGGTTTTTATTGTGTGTTTTACGCTTACTTAACTGTTGGGCCATTAGGTTCTAGGGAGGACCCTTTGCTGGACGGGTAGTACAGGTAGTTTTGTATGTTGGTGTTGTTTGGTGCTTTATGTATTGTTTTGTTTTGTGCTTACTTGGTGTTGTGATCGCTTTGCCTTCTTATTCTTGCTTAGTTTTGCGTCTTATACTATTATCTTTATTATTGCATTAGGACTGGTAGATGGCTTTATGGCTTTTTCGGGTTATTTTTATTGTGTTTCACCTAATTGTTTGTACCATTCTGTGTTGCTTTGACCCCTGAGGTGCTCATTTGACATTTGAAGATGCCTTGACTATTAGAAGTTCCTTTTCTCTCTTTTTTATATGTAATATTTTCCTCGTTTGTTTCAGTGCGTCGAGAAAGCCTGTAGCTTAGGTGTGTTGGTATATGCGTTTTTCTTTGGAATTGAGTTGCTGGTGGTTGGTGGTGCGATTGAGCTTTTAAATATAATATTGCTTCGAGAATTGTTCCCTGTGTTCTTACGTGGGTAGTGTGTTAGGTGACTGATGATAATTGTGGTTGCTTTAGCGGAAGCGTGGGCCTGTAATGCTTTTTTGTGTGCTGGTTTTGAGACTTTTGGGAGAGGATGAGTGGGGTGGTGGGGTCTTTTGTTGTTTTCTTGTGTGTTGCAGTTGTTGCGTCAGCCTGATCTTACTCTTAGGGGGAGGGTTTTGATTGCGAGGGTAGGATGTTGGTTGGGATTGCTTTTTCCGTGAGTGGCCCAATGCAGAGAGCGAGAGGGTGTGTCCTTTCTTAACAAGGTTGGTTTTGGTTCCTGTTTGGCAGTGGTTTTATTGTGGATGGGGTTTTAGTTGGGGGAGATTTCCACACTGTTCTTAGGAATTGGAGTTTAGGTGGAGGTTTGGTGTTTTGTGTACAGAGGTTTAAGTGTGTCAATTATTGGATTGCGTTGAGATGTTCTTGGTTTTTGGTTCTTGTAGCCCTTTAGTGAATTTAGTGGGTTAGGATAGTGGATTAGAGTTGTTATTTGATTTTGTATTTGAGGTGAAGTGTAAATTGAGGTGTATAAACCATTGTGGAGGTTGTTGGAGATGCTCTTTTTAGTATCTTCGGTCGCCTGTTAAAATACGTTGAGGTGTTTTTGTCTTGAACTTAGGGAATTGTATCTTCCTCTACTTCAGGGGAGACGGTTTGCTCCTCCAAACAAGAGTCAGGCCCTGATCAGTCATAGTGTGGATAATGACGATGATCCTTATTCACAATAAGTTAGTTCTTGAACAGTTTCATTTCGTGTTTCCAGTTATTTTATATTCAGCATAACATATCGAACGGGACAACTTATAATCAGTATATTTATATAATAATACATAATGAATCATTGTACACGTAATAGATGACTGGTTGACGGATATTATTGCTAGGACCATACTGGACAAACCCGATAGGCTTATGGTTATTGCTGACCATGTTATACATACCAGTCAATATATTAAATATGACAAAATGATACATGTACGGGGTGATATATAATATTAAATAGGAAAATATCATAACAAAGAACGAGACAAACAAGACAAAACATATCTAAGCTAAACAAATCTTAACGGGAATACAGGAAATGGGAATTGGACAGAGGACAGACTTTCACAGTTTGCTTAGGTTGAAATAATTATTTCATTGAGTAATCAGAGATAGAAGGGTAGAGGTGAAGAAAGTAGGCTAGAGATAGAAATGGGATGAGAAAAGGTGAGGAGAGAGAGAGGACTTTGGGAGAAAATTTAAAAAAGAAGCCTTGTACTGGTTGATGAAATGTTTTTTCAATTGAGCTTTAAAGTAATTTGTGTTGCAATTGAGTGATGGATTCGGAAGATCATTCCAAAGCTTGCGCCTTGATACTGATAAAGGCTTTTCAGAGGAAGATTGTTGGGAGGGGGAGATGAAGTGTGTCGGCTTGTCTAGTATTATACTTTTGTATTTGGTCTGTTTGTGTAACGTAATTGATGAAGTTCGAGGTAAATGATTGTTTGTGATAGTCAAACATAAGAGCGCTGTTTGAATTGTTGAGGAGTTCTTCTAATTTAAGTGTTTTCAGTGAGGTGAACTAGGGCAATTTGGGTGAGTTCTGGGGGTGATTTTTGTGATAGTGCGAATGGGCCCATTTCTGTGGATTTTTAGTTGGTGAGTCGTGAATGATAGTTGGAGGCCAGATGATGTTACAGTACTGGGAGAACTAGTGTGTTTTAAAGTGATTTTAAGGTGTATCTGGGAATGTGTGTTTAAGGTCTCTGTAGATTGTACCCATTGCGTTAGTACGCTTTGGTAGTGACAGAGTTGATGTGTCATTCCATGTTAGTTTGTCTCGATTGTGATGCCAGAATTTGGTTGAGTTGTACCTGGAGGTATTGGTCTGGTTATCTATGTTCTGTTGGTTAGGATTAGTGTTGTGGTTGAGAAAGCATGTATTTAGTTTTTAATAAATTGATGAGAAAGTTGTTAGCCCGACACCAGTCGTGATTTTTGCGAGTTCGTGATTCCTGTTGTTAAACAGTGCAGTAATGTCAGGGTTTGAAAGAGAAAATGTTTGTGTCATCTCGGCAAATAGATTAGTTTTAGTGTGTTAGAGATGTTGTGATGTCATCATGTTAAATATGAAGTAGGGGTCCAAGGATTGAGCCTTGCGTGACGCCAACTGTGATTAGTTTGATGGATGATGCGGTGGAGTGAACGTATACTGATTGTGAACGTTATTCGTCACTCCTGACCACATCCAAGGCTACTCCAACTCCACGTACACCGTAATGATAAATCTTTTTAAGAGAATGTTTGTGGTCAGGGGTGTCGACAGCCTTGAGAGAATCCAGGAATACCCCAATGGTGTGGAGTTTATTTTTCAGTGCAAGGTTGAGGTTGTTGGTAGTTCAAGGAGTGCCATGTAAAAAAAACAAAAAAAAAAAATACAAAAAAAAAAAAGTCGAGCGTTGGGGCTAAAACCGTATTTGTTCAGCGCAAGAATATTGGTGCTTGTTTGAAGAATGTAGACGGACGTGTGTACATGACTTTTTCCAAGTAGTTGTGAAAACGATGGAAGAACAGAAATGGGCCTGTAATTTGCAATGTTATATGGATCTTCTTTGTGTTTTGTAATAGGAATGACTTTGCTGATTTGAGTGCTCTGGGAAGGTTCCGGTGAGAAGTGTGATTGGTTAAATTATGTGCATCAGAGTGCTTAACGATTGTATCATATGATTTGTTAGCACTCCCAGGATCTATCTTGTCGGTACCCCCACCCCGCACTTTTACGCCAGGTTTTACACGGTGGCGAAGTTTGGTGGCTTCATCAACAAGTAAACTGGATTCCGAAAATTGAGGTGAATGTTTTTTTTTGTAGGTGTTTGTTAATGGTATTTGAAGGTGATTTTGTTATCTAAGTTTTGCCCAGGTTAGTGAAGTGATTCGTTGAATGCGTTAGCTTTATGTCAAGCTGGTCAGTTATCTCCTTATTATTATGAGTGAAAAGTCAGGGGTTTGTTTAGTGGTACCCTCTACCTAGAATGTTTTGAGGAAATTGTCCGGTTTTTGGTAGATCATTTTAGTTTTCTGAATGTGTTTCTGTGGTTTGTGTTTTTTCTGGCATACAATCTGTGAGTTTAATGTGGTTTTTGTATTGTTTGTCTTGGTTGGTTGGTTGCTGGTGGTTTTTTCCTCATGTAGGTTTTATAGATGCCTGCCTTTTGTTTGATGGCCTTGAAATTGCTGTTGTCATCCAGGGCTGCTTAGGGTTACGATTTTTTATGGTCTTCTTTTTTAAGGAATGATCTTGTGATGTTTCGTATAAGTTGTTATGAAGTTTTGTTTGTACGCCCCCCCTCTGTTAGGGTCCTTTTCAGTGATTTGGTTCCCATGATTCTTGTTGAGTCTCGGTTAAATGTGGCGAGGTTGGGATCTCTGTAGTCACGTTTTGGTGGATTGTTTGTTTTTTTGGCTGCTTAGCTTAGCTTGATGTAATGAGGAATATTGGGAATGATCTGTAGTGTCAGTGCCAAGTATCCCTGGTGTGGATCTGTGTCAGTGGAGTTAGTGATAATATTATCATGCAGCTGGCGGGTTTTATTCGTATATTCTTGTAGTCGGTTAATTTTTAAGGCTATAAGAGTTTTGCAAGTGATGTGTTAATAAAGTCTTGCAATGTGTTGTATGAGTGGAATAATTGAGAAGATTGACATTAAAGTCCCACCGACAATATAGACATCACGGTTGTTTTTATTTAGTTCAGTGAGGAGCTTCTCGAAGCTGTTGTTAAAATTTTGGATTGTGTGTTCATGCAGTCTGTAAATAACTCCGACCAGTTATGTGTTTTGGGTCTGTTTTGGTGTTAATGGTGCAGTTCGAATTAAAGTGAGTGCGAATTCGGTTCTGGTGTTGTGTCGATATTTTGTATGAAATGTGACTTTTTATGTAAAGACAACTCCCCTTCCTCTGCCAAACTGATTGTCTCCTGGAATGTACGTGTAGGCATTAAGTGAGGTGGGCTTGGGCTTATTCAGCCATGGTCCTCTGAAATGCAAGACAGAGAACGAGTGTTTGCGGTGATCATTTAGTTATGAGTTCTTCCATATGATTTTGTGATACTACGACGGTTGAAATGGAATATGGAAAAGGAGTCGTTACTTGCTGGTTTTATTAGTTGTTGAGGCTTTCGTCTGTGTGATAGCGGATCAGAACCGCGGATTGTTGTGTGAGTGCTGACAGATGGGTGTGTCAATGTTTTGGATATGGGGGTCTGTGAGTAATGGATTTATACAAAGGGAGTTAAGTTTGATGATGTTCAATGTAGTGTTGTGTGAAAAATTCAATTAGTGATCGCGAAAGTCTTCCTCATGAAGCTGGTGGTTAAATGGCAGTTCGTGTATTGCAGGCACGGCATACAGAACGGATAAAAACAAAGGAAACTATGGGGAGGAGGGTTATGATGGATAGAGCATAATGAGAGAGAGTGAGGGAGAGAGTGGGAGGGAAGAGAGGGTTTAGAAAGAGAGAGAGAGAGAGATAGAAAGAGAGGGATAGAGAGGGAACTTGATATGGGGTGAATTGATTGAAGCAAGGAAGAAAGAGGAGATCAAATTAAAATTGGGTAGATAATAGTTACACAATGCTGTGGGCAATATGTGTTGACAAGTCCTACAAGACGACAGCAACAAGTACTAGCACAGAGTAGAACAAACAAGGGGACTAGAAAAATACAAATTGCAAAGTATTATTAATAGAGGAGGAGCAGAATATCATAGGGGCCTATTTAAGAATTCGTTTACCCCTCCCACTACAGAAGGGTTTGACACCTTGGTACTTAGTATGGACCTCTACATCATGCTAGGTAGGTAGTACTCTCAAATGTGTTATCACTTTTTTTCAATAGGGGCCAATTTAATGTTTTACACGGGGTCAAACTTTAAAAATGCCCCCATCATGTTGAAGTATGCCATATTGTCACATCTACTCATAAGGATTCCAATATGTATAGTTTTGCACGACCTACGACCAGTGGTTTTGGGGTTAGAAGGTAAAATGGCTAAAATGTAAAAAAGGTCATCTCAATTTGTACAGGGTCCACATTAAGGTTAAACTGATTATGTTTTAAATACTTGCAAGTTAGGCCTGAGGTTAACCACGTCCTAAAGGTATAGTTTGTATTAATGTTAAATGCTTACTTACGTGAACGGGTCAAAGAGGTCAACACCAATTGGGTTGTTGGGAACCTATGACCGATTTGTCGCCATAACCTGGTACTATGGCATTGCAGATGGTTACAAACGATTCCTTATTTTGATTCATAAGCTAGATGAACACTTCTATCATTTTCAACAAATTGGCACTTCTGATTTTGACCCCGTACAAAGAGAAATTGACCTTTTATTTTACCATTTTTAGAAGCCATTTTATTACCAAAAAACACCCCTAAAACCTCCAAAACCATATGGTCATAGTTGGTTCAAACTATACATTTTGGAATCCTTAAGACTATTCGGACCATCTTGCAACATTTCACATGTATTGGAGCATTTTAAAAGTTTGAGACCCCTGTGTAAACGTAAATGGCCCTATTGAAAAAGTGCTACCACAATGTGGAGAGTACTACCTACCTGCATTGATGTGTAGGGGTCCAGACTAACTACCAAAGGTGTCAAACCTTTTTTCTGTAGTGGGGGTAAACATGGATGTTTGACCTGGGTCCGAGCTCCTACATATAATAATCCTTACGACGGAGTTGTGGACAAGGAAATATAGAACAAAAATACAGAAAAAAACAAACAAGGACGGGAAAAGTATTTTATGGTGGGTAAAAGGTTGGGAACTACAAGGAGGTGTTATGTAGGAAAACGCAACAAACAATTTAGTTCTCAGTTGGAGTAGCCAGGGTGGTTCGATATACTGGTTTAGAAGTACACGAACGAACATATGGGGTAAATCTAAATCGTGCTGAGGAGTATTAAAAAAGAAGACCCAAAGAGATAATAGTTGAAACCTAAGGAGTGAGAATTACTTGGGTGAAAATGGTAAGTCGAACTCAAGTTAAGGAGTTAAGCCGGCCTAGAGTAACCACAACAGTTGCACAACAAGGGACGGTGTATCAATCACTACAATAAAAAGCAAGTTCAGGATAAACTGGATAGAAAGTGTAGTTGATTTAGCGTCAGTGCCTTCAGGTATGTTAAAAGGGGGAATAAATAGTGGTTACAGCATACTGTAATAAACTAGCACAAAACTTAATTGTGACCTTTATACAGAAAATTATGAAATTAGCTGTTGATTGAAATATCCTAAGACTAAGAGTACAAAACCAGCATATTAATAGATATAAGCAAAAATAAAATGGAACTGGAGCCGCAATCGTTAATAGAGTGATGTATCTGACGCCTTAACAAATGCCACCAAAAACAAAAAAAACCAAGGTGAAGCCAACTAGGCAGAACCTAGAAGGTAATGGTCAAGAACACATCAAAAAATCACCGATACCGGCATTGATCTGCACAAAAGGGTTCAGCTTTAAATCAACTAGTACCCATCATTCCAAATCTCTAATGTACTAATATAGCACTATCAACTTAATGAGGGCACACTAGGGAATAGGAATGTGGAGTAGCATGTGTAACAGGTTTTAACAAGTGTGGCCATAAGCAAAAAGAGGCATGAATACACTTAATTCAAGAGAGTATTGGTATAGTGTTGCCTTTTATTGACTGCGTTTAGTGTATGTCTGTGAGCATGTTTGTGCAGTGTGTGTGTGTGTGTGTATTGTGTGGTGGTGTTGTTGTGTGTGGGAATGGTTAATTTACCAAGAGGGATTACCCACAATAAGTACAATAAACCCTTATACATAAGGCATTATGAATTACATGTCACTACAATATTACCTTAACTAATAGATGATGACAATGCAGTTAAATTCATAGAGTAAGCAGGTTTAATCGTTAATGAATAGTGACTTAAAAATATATCATAAGAATATACCCTCGGTCGTGGATAGTATACGTGAGTAGGTTCATATGCTATCTAACAGGTAGACAGATGCATGACACATAATGCACTAATACCCAGAGTCACGAGTTTTTTTTTTAGTAGAGTAGATATGTGCAATATTTTTTGGGGGAATTGTGCACTTGGTGACAAAAGCATAACCTGGCACCCATCTAATGGCATGTCACAAGAAGACTTTTAGCTATGGGGCAATCGCAGATTTGTGCTCTGATTAAAATGTCGGGCGCATTTTTCAAAATGGCTGCCATTCTTTTTATTTATCCCTAGATTAGAGCATGGCGTTTGATGCACATTGGATGTTTTAAAAAGACTTCGACAAATGGCTATTGCAGGTTTTCTCCCATGGCAGAAATGGCGGCCATTTTCAAAAATGGCCGCCATTAACAGCTATTTTACATTTTGCATGAAATTAAGTAATTAAAACGCTTTTTCATAGTCAATGCAATCACTAAGTGAAACAAACGCCAGTAATTACACTTTTTATAGTCTGTGTAAACTGTACCTTGTTATAGAGTCACAAAGTCTTCACTAAGGGTGTGCCTTAAGAATAGGTTTTACACAAAAAGACCTATTAGGTTATTCTGTTATAACATAGCTACCACTCATGTAACATTGGTTTACCATGTAAGATAATGTTCATCATCCTTACTTCTTGTAATGAACGGTAATTCTGTACACCCACATAAAATCTCACAAAGCAACCATACCAAGTCGTTGCCCAGACTTCATTACCAGGCAGGTTTGTTTTTTCAAACTGAATGTGCTCCATCTTGAGGGCAACATTCTGGCTACACAAGTCTTCATGCTCATGTCAGAATAGGCATTAGCTGAAGTCTACAGTCCATTGCTGTACAAAAAATAAACTAGAGCGCTTTGTGGTCTTGATGTATACCATGTGCTCTTCCTCCATAATGCACACTCACTGAACTACTCAATAGAGCGCACCTACAACTCGGTTTTACTGCGGAGCTCAAAATGATTAAAAATTGAATCTCCCTGAGCTTCCATGTCAAAGTGAATGAGGATGGACTAGAAGGAAAATAGTATTGGGAAATCTTCTGGACAACCCTTCCAGCAGTTATAAAGTAATGCCAAAACTTCAAGTTTTGGTTGCAAGGAGGGCCTGCAGATGACTAAAATTCTTGCAACAACTCTTCATTGCAGCCTGTATCGTCATGACTTGAATAATTTGCAACATCAAAAGATCTGCTCTGATATAGATGTGGCACTTGTGTGTTTACCTTTAGATTCGAACCTGCCCATTGTGTTCTGGTTAATGAATATAACCACCTTATCTAAGACCCTTGATGAACATTTTCTACTCGTCAGTAAAACTCTAGTTCTCCACTACGTCATTCTCTTGGTACATTAAGATGCCTTTGAGATTGAGAAAGAAAGGAACACCCTCAGCTGGAGCGCAGAGTTTCACAGACTAGCTGGGCTCACAGTATCATAAGCTTACAAAGATCCGTTTTTTTGAATACAACTCTCTTCTGCTAAAGCCACGACGGAGTATCATAGCAACCAGATTCACTCAATTAACCAAAATGTGACCTTTCCCATGTATCAAGAATTAAGCTTCTAAAGAATGAAACTACACTACGTACTCACGAATATCTGAAAAGATTCTTGCTAAGGTTTTTTTGGCAGAATTTTTCCACAACAAGATCAAAAAGCTGCGTAACAGTCTACATTATACTCACTACTGGCCAGTCTCATTAAAACTATATCTATGTCTGTTTAAAAACAACTTTTCTTTCCTCCCGCGTGGATCGAAACTGACTTTCCATTTCCTAATAAATTCCCCACCTCCTCTCACAAGGCCTAATCATGTTTCTTCTTTTCTCCCCATCCGATCCTTACGTAACACCCCATCCCGACGCATCTTTCCACATCACCGCTCCTCTCAACATTACTCACGCGCCCTATAATCCATTTCTTGGGAAGGTGATTGAAAGATTAGTAATCAGTTTGTAGGAATTATCTCATCGATATTGATCTCCATGTCCGATGCAGGTCAGCATACTGTCAAATTCACAGTGCGGAGAACTGCCTTGTACGGCTCGAATGACATCCTTATGGTCTTTGACAGCAAAGAGGCCGTGTAGTGTTATTAGAACTTCAGTACGCACTTTTGACACTATGGACCATAAACTCTCTTAAGCCGCCCGAGGCTAATGAAATAACTGGAAAGATTAAGTTTTTGGGTCTTTTCCTCCCTAGATGACAACCACCGAAACTCAGTCCGATCGATCAATTTGCTTCATCAGATCCTGTGGTGGTAGATTGGGGAGTTTCCCACAGGTCGGTTAACTGGGATGTATGACTTTCATCTTGTTCTCTGGCCCCACTACAGGATTAATTACTGCCGTTTTACAAACCGATGGCACCTGTCCTTTCCACAATTGTGATTGTGATGCAGCCATGAAATAATATTGAATCTGCCTTGCAGTCCTCAGATCCGTGATGCACAGTCCACACTGATATTTTATGTACAAGACACAGAGAATGTTGTGCGCTTTCGTTCTCATTCTTTACGACCGACTAGTATCTCAGCCATCCATCAATTTGATGCAGTTTTTCATCAGCAAGCTGTGCGCCATCTAGACTCATCACTAAGAAAACCAATCATGTTAACAACTTATACGCAAGGCTGTCTGTCACTGGATAAGAAAATTGGGTAATTTTGACATTACGGTTTGATGAAACATGCACCATTGATTGGTCCATACTTTTATTACATCACGGTCTGAGTTCCTGCAACTCCTTGACCTATGGTCTCCCAGAAGAGAAGTGACCAAGGTTCAGTGAGTTCAAAATGCAGCTTGTAACATTCTGGTCCTTAAAATCCATTGTCAAGAACATTAACATATCTACCAACTGATTGGCTTCTAATTAAACAGAGCCCATTAATACGGATATTGTGAACTTTTTTTCTTTTTCTTGTCTTATTCTTCATCTTCCTCTACTCCGGCTGTCTAGGAGAATTGTTTTCACTTCACCCGATTAGGTAGGGTTGAGGCATCTGAATCCAGGAAAGATCAAGATTTCACCAATGGGGTACACACAGATCCTCACAGCTGATGATTCAGATGTATCCCCATATGTTCTTATTATGGAAGACAACTGGGTTGTCTTTCTCTTCGATCTATTGGTCACAGTATATGTTTGAATTGTCTACTTAAATAAATTATTCTAATAGTTGGTAATTGATGTATATCATAGTTGTTTTCACATAGAAGTTTATCTATTGAATTTAGATTTGTCGTTTGATAAATTGATGATATTATTACTCCTTTTTAACTATGTGACGTGTCTAGAGGCCTATACATTAGGCACTGTATATTAATTATATGAACTAGCACAAAACTTAAGATATTGTTATATTGCTGTGGACTTTTACGGCCAAAATTAGAAGATTGCTCTGTTTGTCAACTTAAAATGAGTTCCACATTGACACGGCCACTGATGACTTTACAATACTGGGTAGCCATGATTGATTACACCAAAAAATGTGCAGATTAGCAGATTTTGGTAACTCTCTTATTGAAGAATGTGATTACTCTTTGGGTACGGTACAGAAATCAGCGTATATCACATCATTCGTTCGTTCGTGCGTGCAAGTCCAAAATCACAGTGGAAGATCCGTCTTTAACCAGCTGATACTTTCGTCATCCAGGTTGATCAGGCCTGGAATTCCTCTTGGGGACTTGTAGACCTCACAGTCATCTATGATGTGGCTAATGGTTTGTTCATTGAAGATGTTCCCGTTTTGGCTGCCATATTGATTGACGTCATATTACAATTTTAGAAGTATCAGTAATACATTTAATTGTGTCTAGCAACATAACCTAAGTACTTCTCGACTATTTTTATCGCAGGTATTTGCAGTTATATGGCATATTTTAAAATCATTGGATTTGGCTTCCATTTTGAATTTGAAGTATGACTTAATGTTACAAATGCCATGCACTTGTTCATTGAATCCTATAGTATATCTAGCGACTCCATAGTTTGATAATAGGGTTGAATAGATAATTATCATTTTGGCGACGCCATCTTTGATTTCTCAAAAGCTCAGATGCCCAGGTGGCACGCGGCAGATTCTTATTCTACACACCCTAATCACATTCCATCAGCCAAAAAATGTGCCATATACTCACTTTACTGTCACATTAAGGTTCTATCTACCTGATATTTGTAAAAAACACTGTTAGAAATATTGCCTGCCTTGTTGTCATGTGTGGCAGCCCTTTCACAGGTATTTACCTGTACTTGTGCATAGTGCATGCTCGTAGCATTAGATACCAACACAAGGGACTCAGTGCATATAGGATTTTATGTAAACACTGGTTAGAGAATAATTGCCTGCCGTTGTTGTCCGCATTGTTTGTTCAGTTGTGGCATCCCCTTTCACGGGATACCTGTTACATTTTCAATGCGTATGCTCGTATCATCAGACCATACCATACATAAAAGCCTCCTCCCTTTTTGGATGTTCACAGATCTTTTTTTATCAAACAAAACTAACAAAAGCCATTCTTAAATATGTTTTGAGTTTTATTTTCATTCTGCCAAAGCAAGATAAACAAGCAATGGTGACAATAGGTGAACAACATGAGAATGTCCTGCACTCAGATTTTTAGTCAAAGTGCAGTAACCTGCAGGAGTCTGAGGAGTTCCTGTGATGATTTTTACAAACACAATGGAGGGCTGATGAGGAAATGGAGGCCACGTGATGCTCCGGCAAATGAGTGGAAAGTTGTTCATCAGTAGTTGTCCCAAAGGTGTATCATAGGGAGGTCATCAGCATTGCCCATGATATTCCCATGGCCAGACATTTTAGGAGTCAAGAAGACACAATGATAGGATTTTGAACCACTTTGGTGGCCTACACTTCGAAAGGGTGTTTCTGAATACTGTAGAACTTGTCATACTTTCAAGCCGTTGGCAAGCCTAATCAGAAACTCCCGCCCGCACCTCTGAAACCGATACCGGCCTTCGGAGAGCCATTTAGTAGGATCATAGTTGACTGTGTAGGACCTCTCCCTAGGACAAGTCGGGATTCATACCTATTGACTATCATGTGTACCTCTACCAGGTGTCCCTAAGCCATACCCTTGAGGAAAATTAAGGCTAAAACTGTAGAGAAGGCTTTGACCAAGTTTTCACTCTTGTAGGCCTACCTAAGTAAATTCAGTCAGATCAGGGGTCAAATTTTACATCTGGCCTAATTTTCAAGACAAGTGAATGTATAGTTAGGGATAGAACAGTAATTGTCCAGTGCTTACCATTCCGAGTCCCAAGGAGCTTTAGAAAGATTCCAACCAAACTCTTAAGAATATGATTAGGACTTACTGTTTGGGAATTTGAGAAGGACTGCGATGAGGAGTTCCCTTGTTATTGTTTGCTGCGAGGGAGGCAGTTCAGGAAACCCTAGGTTTTCAGTCCCGTTGAGTTAGTTTTTGGGCTAACCGGTCGTCGCGGCCCCTTGAAACTCCTAAAGGAGAAATAGCTGAATGATGAAACTGACACCACCCTTTTGGACTATGTTTCCAAATTTAAGTATAGGCCTCAAAGGGCAAAATGAATTCGCCATGGAGAAATTTGAAGCAAGCCCAGGCCAAAATGAAGAAGTGGTAATCCCAGATCAATGCCAAGAGTAGGGTCTTTAGGCCAGGAGACAAGTGTTAGTCTATGTGTTTCCAATCCCTGGACATCCCCTGCAGGCCAGATACCATCGTCCCTATACTTAAGTCAAAGTAATGAAGTTGACTACTAGTCAAAAAAACGCCAGATAGGCGTAAGAGGAGGCAATTGTGCCATGTTAATATGTTGAAAGAGTATGTACGTAGAAATGATTATGGCAGTGCAACACCAGTGGTGCTCGTACTCTTGCTGATGAACAGTGCACATGATGAATCATGACATCTGAAGTTTGTAAAATAATGCAAACAAGATACAGGCAGCATGACTACCAATCCAAATGCAAAATTAGATGTGCTCAAGATTTGGATCCAAAACTAGACCATCTTTAGAAAATCAACAGTGTTGAATCAAGGTTTATTCATGAATTTGAAGATATTTTTTCCTGATGTCCCTAGTATAACCACTGCTGCTTACATGATGTTGATGTGGGTGATTGTGCACCAATAAACAGCACCCTTACAGAGTACATCCTATAAGAAAGAACGCTCAACAAAGCTATAGAGTACATGTTGTAAAATCAAATAATTGAAGCAAGCAAAGTGATGGAGTTCCCCATGTATTTTGTTCCAAAACCTGATGGTTCTCTTAGTTTGTGACAGACTTCAAAGGGTAAATCATGTTCAAAGACCGATTCATTTCCAATACCTCGTATTGATGACTGCATTGACAAAATTGAAATTCAAAGTATGTCAGCAAGTTTGACCTTTTGTTTTAAGGGGTAATTGGCAAGGTTCCCCTTACTAATCGTGCGAAAGAAATTTCGGCAGTTTTTGCACGCCGTATTCGGCTTTTTCAGTATCGGTTATGCCATTCGGTATGAAACCCCCGGCAACCTTCCAAAGAATGTGTAAATCATATAATTGCTGACATAGAAGGTTGTGAAGCCTATGTGGATGACTTAGTTGTGTACATTCAATCTTGGGAACAACACGTTGGGCAGCTCCATCGCTTGTGTTGCAGAAATTGTCAAAAACAACCTGACAGTAATTTAGAGTCAGAGTGATGTTTTGCCATGCAATGTCACTTAGTTTAAGGCCATGTAGTAGTCATGCCAGGTCAAGCCTGTCAAGTCTAAAGTTGAAGCAATTGAGGAAGTTCCCCACACCTATACCAGAAAGAACTCAGAGATTCTTAAGTATGGCTGGATATTACATGAAGTTTTGTCCAAACTTTTCAGATATTGCCAGTCCTTTACAACTTTGCTAGGCCAAAAATGTCAAATTTTGTTTGGTCCAGTAAAAAAAGGTGGAGAAAGGAGCGGGAGAAGCAGCCACAGGAATGTGAAATTATTTCCCAGAAAATCAAAGCCATACTGATTAGTGAACCAGTTCTGATTGGCACCAGACTTTTCAGAACCATTTCAAGTTGCCCAAGATGGCCCGTGACTAGGGTGTGGTGAGTTCTTATGCAAGACGGAGAAGACGGAATAGACCAGCCTATTTCGTATTTTGCTCCAAGAATTTTTAACAAGCACCAAAGAATTAACTCCACTATTGATAAGGAGTGTCTTGCTCTGATTTTGGCATTAGGGCATTTTGATATATATTTGGGCACCACAGTGCACCCTGTGCTTGTTTCACAGATCACAACCCCTCACCTTCATTCACAGGATAAAAACAAGAATCATAGTTTAGTGAGGTTGGATGTTTGACCTTGCAGAGTACAACCTGG
>JAMKCH010056622.1:0-14857 GCA_023653785.1 Ophioderma brevispina | reverse complement strand
CTCCGTCCGGAAGGGATAAGGTCCGGACGGTTCGGTGGACGCCAGCGCGAGCCGCCAAAGCGATCCACCATGGACGAAACAAAGGTGTGTTTCGGCCACCACAAGGGAGGCGATGAGGAGGACGGGGCACGCCCCCGCCCAATTTTCGAAAACAAAGATGTAGAATTGGAATTGTGGGAAGGCATAGGCCGTAAACCCACCTTCCAGTCTATCGCCAGAGCGTTGACTGCGTACACACCCGGGTAGTGAGTCCGGGTGCAGTACAGATGGGAGCTGGTGACTCAGGGTCGAGGCGAACAGGTCGTCTGGGAACATTTAATCTCTCGAAGATCTCTCGCACGACATCTCGGTTCAGTATCCATTCCGAGCCGGTCATCCTGCAGTGTGAAGACGCGGCAAGGAAGTTGACGGCCCCCTGGAATTGTGTACTGGGACAGCGTGATGGCCGTCCGACACCACGTATGAGACGTATGGCAGTCGAGACACAGGGACTGCGGACCGAGCCCCGCCCTGTTGTTGATTGTAGGCCAACCACGGTGGGATGTTGTCAGTCTGTACCAGGACACTGGAGTACCAGCACTCTAGCTTCTCGCAGCAGGCGTACCCGCATAAGAGACCTGAGCCGACCTCCTCGCAGTGGGGAATCTGCGGGGCCAGCCAGCAGAGCGCCACTCGCTACCCAAAGCCCCGAAGGGCCCGGGACAGCATGCGGCGTCAACGGAGGAGGCACTGCATGAATAGCAAGATAGTCACGGCGGGGTTGCAGTGTCGTTAGCCAACACATGCGGGCATTCCCGCCAAGGTGATACCGAAGCCAAGGCCCCAGGGTTTGCCGAAACATACCCGAAGTAATGGCCACCGTGGTCGCGGCCGAAGTGCCCGAAGACACGGGGACCGTAACCACGCTAGGTGAGGACAACAGCGGCGATGGATTAGCACGGGCGACCAGGGCAATCCATCACACTCAACACTAACGGAGCGCCGCAAGCGGCAAGCCCCTGAGGGATTGGCAGAGCAGACCGCGCTAGCCGGCACCAGAGCAGCCCCTAGGGCTGTACCAGGCGAGCCAGCGGCCGGCGGCGCGCTGCGGAGGATGACCGAAGCCGCCCCGTCAGCGTGCCGCGAAAGTAGCCGAAGATACCCACATTTGGGAGCACCCAGAGAAGACAGCGGCTGCCTTGGATGAACCCCAGACCGGAGCCCCGACTACCACCCCCCTCCCGTGTACGGCAACACAAGCGGCGTACCCATGTTCAATGGAGCCCATTGGACATCGACAGTCCAATACAAAAAGAGGCGCAACGGGCGTCGGGACATGCTGGATCGACCACGCATAGAGGATGGGGGTCCCACTCATGAATGGCTGTGGGGGCAGAGAAACGCTAATTATTCGCCATTATGACGGGGTGAGCGGTGAGTTGCTAGATGGAATTAGCGTGCGCAATAAAACCCGTACAGAAGAAAAAATAACAAGCGTCGCTGTGGAGTGGTCTCCGGTCGCAACGTCAGGAACAAAACCAACTTCGGAACTGAGTCACCAACGGTTAAAGAAATTTTTCACCACATTTTGACCTATTTTATTAAGTATACCCCACAAAGCATATAATAAAATAATGCACAGACCAGGACCAATATTACTTGTTAGCAAGCAAGCCCGCTAAACAAAAAAACATAACAAACTCCACATAGTCATAAGGCATCTCCAAAGGCAGCCAACACGTGCGTCAAATGGCTGCCTTTGTTTACCTATTTTCCCGTACACAGATCACATGACCGCATCGGCGGCAAAAAAAAAAGATACATAAAAGAGCTCTCCGACGGCCGGTGTAAAAGTCTCCGTGTATTAGTCCTAATGACCGCTATAAATCCAGTATATAAGCCAGATAGATTATGGTATAGTAGTAGGAGTATTCCGTATGAGACGACGACTAGTCCAGTATCAAAAATCTCAGTTAGTTGGCTGCTAATGACAGAGCGGCGGTAACACCGCGTCCGTTTGGTAATGGCGGGCCAAAAAGAATGATGGTAGTAGAGCTATGGCTGACGGGTGTGATCTGGGGTCACTGTTCGAGACCATTTTATCTTTAGGGGTGCTAAAATAGGTATTTTGGGCATTATTCTCAGAAGGGGAAAGATCTATTTAGTCAAAATTGGTTGAAAGGGGAAAATCAGTTCAGTGTAATGATTTGAGGGATTTTTGGCAAAATTCAGTGTTTGGGGGCCAACAAATCACCAAGTGTGGAACAAATCAGCGATTTTGGCCAAAAATAAGATAAAAATCACCAATATTGATACTTTCCCCCCCAGAATTCATTTTTTCCCCCAAAAATTTCACTTCCACACGTTTGCCCCCCCCAGAAAAAGCGGTCTGGTGCCGCCACTGGACAGAATACAATGTAAGCCCTGAACCAATTTGATGCATATCTGGACTTGCCCTCCTATTAGATATCTATACAGTGGGCAGTTTGACGGATGGTTTTTTTCCTGTTTTTCGGGGGGGGGGGGGCACCACAGGGAAAAAGCAAATTTTGGGGGGAGGGGGATAATAACTCAAAATTGCAGTTTTTTAAACCATTCTTGGCCAAAAAGTGGGTGTAGTGATTCTTTCGTCGCCCCTTAACTACATTGATGTGATTGCTCGAGACATCCAGCAGGGATCCATCTGCGACCCAACTTAATGACAAAACAGGGAAATTTGGGGCTACATGGTGAACAGCACTCGGCTGCGGCCGTTCATCGATAGATTTTACCCAAATCGCTGATTATTGCAAACAAATAATCGGGTATTTTTTTTGGCTGGGGGGGGGGGGGGACTGGGGGGAGAAAAGATGGCTCCGCCACAATTTACACACAGAATGATAAGAAACTGAACTATTCCACCTTTTTGGTGGGAATCAAAGTATGATACGGCAAACAAAAGGCCAACAAGAAAATCCATCTTGGGTGTTATAGTGTGAACAAGCAAAACCAAAACACGAGAATGTGACACCCCTTTTGTGCATCTTTAATTACCGATTCTGGACCCAAGAGTCTTTGCATGCAGGATGATAGAGAAACACAATGCTACTCAAATGATAAAAATTTGCAGGGAGGAATATAAAAAATACAGCTAACTCTTCACTGCAAGTACTAGTCAGTAGTAGTAGTAGGATGTCAGGTAATCAGCCGGGGTGCAGAGGCAGCACGCGATGTTTTGCAAAAATTATACAAATCAGTCCTATTTTTTTATTTTATCAGAGGTCACCCGTACTCCGACTGACACCTCAGAGGTGCTCCGGCCGGGTGTCCGCTTATAGTAGTAGTAAATGCAAGTTTTTTTAAATCCGGTTTTGTCCCTTGCTAACGGGGGGTGGCCTGGCTTCACATCACACTCAGAGCATACTGCCAAACATAAAAAGGCCGCTATTAGGCTCTCCAGAGCGGACGCCCTTGAAGGTAGAGTAACTTCATGTTTAATTAGTAATTTCACTTCTGGAAAATGTTGAATACATGGAAGACAAAAGTGAAGTGATGTACATAGCATCCCCATTTTAATTTGATGGCAATACCGATACTCGAATTTTGCGGTCCGGCTTTCGCGCTAGACTATATTCAAAGAATATAAGCTGGGGCCGCCCCATGACCTTGACCGACATGTGACTTTGATCCATCAACATGAGAGGATACATGGTGCACCTATAAACAAAAGTTTGGTTCCAATGAACTTCAAGTTTCCAATTTAGATTCAATTTTACATTTTAGCCCATTTTTCAACTTGACCTCAATGACCTTTGACCCTTTCAACATGGACTTGACCTCATCAATCTATTGAGGGACCTCATTGTGCACCTATGACAGAAGTTTGGTTCCAATTGAAGTTAAACTTTTCAATTGAGGTCAATTTTTAAAAAAAAAAATTAACAATTGGACACACCACTCCACACACACACAGACACACACCCCCACATGCATACACACGCACACAGATTGCCTAAGTGGTCCTGCCAGCTATGTTGCCGGCCCACAAAAATCTGAAAGCAGTAATGTATTTGAAAAAAAAAAAAATTGGCTAGCGCGGATTGTGAAACCCAGAAGTGTGAGATTTTTTTGGACACGTGGTGATGAGAAACCCCAATATGCAATTCGACATGCGCATGCCATTGTTCAGAAATTGTGACATCGATTATAACACAAGGTCCGGGTTGCCAATATTACCGGTATAGGCGATGTTAGGATTGTAAAAGACAAATATAGGCAAGTAAGTTGCTGATCCAGATAGATATTTTGCTGACATTCATGGGAATGACTCAGGCAAAGGCTCGCATTTGTGAGTGAAGTTACCTTATCTAAAATTTTTTCCATTTGTACCAAGTCCACTCTGAAACCACATAGGGGACAGCTTGCATATTTAAGGTGGGTCCATAGCTGGCTAAAGAGTGATTAATTATAATGAATAAAAAACTTTTGTCAATAGACGGTTATAATAAACAATGAAAAATCAATTATATGGCAGTTATTAAGATCACAACGATTCATGAGGTTTTAGCTGTATGTAAAAATCGACCAAAATATCGCATTTTTTCTATTTTGTACATTTGAATCTTCATTGAAAACTAGATCATCTTTCTATTTCTTTGCGATATGCAGGGTGTACTTTTACATTGATTTCCATGGGGGGTGTATAGGAAAATTCATTAATTTAAGATATGGGAATGTTTCCCCAACCATAATTCAACAGATTTTGGGGACAAAAATGCCATATCTTGAGTATGAACATGTTCACAAAAGCCCGCCAAGCAGGGAGGAGGAAATCATGTTAATGTAAAAGTAAACAAGCTTTCATAATCTGCCAAAGAAAATGGAAATAGGGTTGTTAGGTTTGGAAATAAAATAAAAATGTAAAACTATGACAAAGGCTTGTATTTTTGTGATTTTTAAAATATTTGACAAAAGTAAACCCATGCATTGAATCAGCAATTGTTAGACAAAAAACATCAGGGTTTTTCATTTGCATTATCATAACCTTCTCTGACAAAAAATTTTCCGTTCCAACATTTAATCACTTTGCGCCAACTATGGGACCCCCACCTTCAATACTGCCACCCCCAGGGTCTGGTTACACCAAGGTTGTCAATTAGGCTTAAATAACTCCTTTTCTTACCAGCTAGTTGTCCTTGTATCCAATGCCTTCTCTAAAGTCTTGTTCTCTCCAACAAGCGCGTGAGCTGTCGCAGACGCTTGTGTTCTTTGAGTCAGTTCATGTGCTATGTTCTTGGCTTCATTTTGCTATGAAAAAAAAACCCAAGGAGGAATAAAGATAGCAATTTATCAATACACATGATTTCAGTGTGCGACGGGAAGGATGGTCGTCAGTGTAATAGATGCAATTTGTATTTCTGTGTGCTAATTTGGGGATAACCCATTTATTCTTTTCTTGAGTCAGTGGCATGCCTGGAAAAAGTGGGGGACCTTGGGGAATGTCATTCCCGGGAAATGTTGCTATTTGGAGGGAAAGTTTTGACCTTAAATAAAGAAATACATAAGATTAAAGGGAAATTTGAATCTTGGAGGGAAATTTTATATATTAGAGGGAAATTTTGTCATTGCCGGGAAATTTTGATTATTTTTTTACAGCTGGTACAGTGGCTCTTGAAACAATATCCTGAAGAACCATTTCAAGAGCCACTTATAAAGAATGAGGAAGTGTTTGTTTAATGGCCAGCCTTGCACTTTCTGACATCGCACACCGATTTGCTCTTGACTGTCCCAATATTTCAAACTTTTCATGTTAACTTAATTCACAGTACCAAATCCCTACCGTGGTGGGACAAGTGCCAACACGCTATGTTCCTTATAAACCTCTCTCAAAGTAAATTAATCGAGTTGCTGATCCAGATAGTATTTTGCTTGGTACATTCACTTGGGAAGCAAAAGTCGCATTTTGTGAGTGCAAGTTACCTGATCTAAAATTTTCCATTTGTACCCAAGTCCACTCTTGAAACAACACATGTGAGACGCTTGATATTTAAGGTGGGTCCAATAGCGGGCTCAAGAGTGATTAATTAGTAATGAAAATCATTTTGTCAATAGACGGTTATAATAAAACAAATGAAAATCAATTATATGGCATTATTGAAGAATCCACACGATTCATGAGGGTTTAGGTGTATTAAAAATCGCAAAAATAGCATTGTTTCATATTTTGACATTTTGAATCTTCTATTGAAAACCTAGATCCTATTTCTGATTTTCTTTGCAGATATGAAAGCTGGTGACTTTTACATGATTCCCTGCTGCGGTTGTAATAGAAAATTCATCATAATTTAAGATATGGGAATTTTTTCCCCCAAACCATAAATTTTCAACAGAGTTTGGGAAGACAAAAAAAATGCCATAATCTTGAGTATGAACAGTTCACAAAAATCCGCAGCAGGGAAATCATGTAAGTAACCAGCTTCATAATTGCAAAGAAAAATGAAGGGGTGTTTAGGGTTTGGGAAATAAAATTAAAAATGTTAAATAAATTTGAAAAAAATGCTTGTTGTCGGTATTGTGATGATTGTTTTAAATATCTGACAACTAAACCCCATCAGAATCATGCAAATTGTTAACAAAAACACATCATTGTTTTTTCATTTGAATTATCATAACCATCATTGACAAAAGATTTCCGTTCAATTTAATCCTCTTGAGCCCATTCTATGGGACCCCACCTTAAATGCCCCCCCCAGGGTCTGCGTATTTTACACACTGTTTGTAAAAATTAGGCTTCAAATTAACTCCTTTTCTTAGCCAAAGCTAGTCTTGTCTTGTATACAATGCCTGCTCTTAAAGTTTGTTCTCCAAACAAGCAGGTTGAGTTGCCTGTCGCAGTACGCTCTGTGTTCTATTGAGTCAGTTCAGTATAATGCGAGCTTTCTGGGCTTCTATTTTGACTCTGAAAAAACCCAAGGGAATACTAAGATAGCAATTTATAGAATTCAAATGTATTTCAGTGTGCGATCCGAGTGCAAGAGGATGGTCGTCAGGTTTGTGTTTGTAATAGCTGCCATGTGATTATTTCTGTGTGCTAATTGGGATAACCCATTTTATCTTTCTGGAGTCAGGCATGCCTGGAAAGAAGTGGGGAATTTGGAAATACTGTCATTCCGGGAAATTTTGCTATTTGGAGGGAAAAGTTTGGACCTGTAAAAAATAAGAAATACATAAGAAATTAAGGGAAAATTTTGAAATCTTGGAGGGAATTTACATCTTAGAGGGAAATTTGTCATATTTCCCGTGTCATTTCCATTTTTGACAGCCCTGGTCAGTGGCTATTGAAACAAATCTCCGAAGAACCATTTCAAGAGCCACTTAATAAAGACCACTGAGTAATGTGTTTTAATGCAGCTAGTGCACTTTCTACACTCGCACACCGATTTGCTCTTTGCGTCCAAATATTATTTTTAACAATCTATAAGTTAACTAATTCACAGTACAAAACTCCCTCCGTGGTGGGAAGTGCAACGCTATAGTTCCTATAAACATCTTCTTCAGTAATATTAATCGCTTTGTGCTTCGAAGCATGATCGCGCCTACTCCAAAACGCGCTTACACTTTAGGGAGTCTTAAATCAACGCAATTTAAGGACACAGCGCATGTGTACGAACAAAACAAAATTCTTCCACTGATTACATAAATACTGGGTCAGATAAGTCTACCAAATACCAGGCATTTCCTGTGAGATTGTGTGGGAGGTTATTTACTTTGTACTTTTAGGTTTCAGAGTAAAGAATGTGAGCGTAATGGTTTTTGTAATTTGTGGTTGAATATTTTTCATCGAGATATGCTTTTTTTTTGGTATTAATCAAAGAACATATTCTTTATAATAACACACCCAAAAAAGTAACTCCCCACCCCTGAAAAATTGTCTGCCGATGTTCAAAGTACATCACATTCTACATTAAGGGTATAATTGGAAGCTGGTGTATTTTTGACGCGAATTTTGACACATCCTCTGTGGTTTATAATTGATGAAGTATGGTTTTTTTTTTTTTTTTTTTTGAAGTTATGCCCACTGACCGAATCCACCCCAGGATTTAAAAGTTGCAGTAAGCCAATAGAGAAGGAAATTCATGCAGAGAAAGAAGAGGATTGCACTGATTTCCATTGTAAACAGTATTGATTGTCAATAGGATTTACTACAACTTTTAAATCATGGGGTGGGTTCGGTCAGTGGGCATAAAATTCACAACAATACTCCATCAATCGCCGCAAATGAGGCGTGGTGTGTTGTCAAAATAAAGTAAAACTAAACAGCCGATTCCAAGTATATCCCATTATTGTTCAAACAAGATGTATCGTTTGAACTTGACAGACAAATTCAGGGGTGGGGAGTAATTTTTTTGTGTGTGTTTATTTAACTTCTCTAACTATAAATGGACGAGAAAACGGTTTTGGCAGATGATATGATGATAAAGGGAATATATGTCAATTGACAGTGAAAATCCCGATTCTGTGGGGCTCATGCGTTAGAAAAAAACCAGGGTATTTATAACTTTTTCAAATTTAATTTTTGCAAAAACCTGACATAGGTTCAAAAGAATGTGAATTCAAAGAATCTCTGCCTAATGACATTGCCTCTAGGCAAGGCAGGACAAAGATATGACCGTTACAACAGAGTCACAAAGGCATTGCGTGTTTTCAATAGGCAGGCATTTTTTTTGTTACTGGCCCCTTAGAAGCCCTTGAAAATGTTTTCACCCACGGGTTATTTGCAACTGAAGATTCATAGTCCCCTCCAAAATACTTTTAGTGGGAGAGCAACAGAGACCAACAACTATTTACACCATATTTTTAATTTTTTAGCTTTTTTCAATTTTGTTTAAATTTGATATAATTAGTCAATTAAAAAAATAGTAAGAAAAGCTTGAAGATGCACACAGAGAATTAATAGGTCTATTTTGATTGGTTACTCAAAAGGAGTATATCATGTAATGTCCACATGTAATGAGGCAATCAGATGATTTACTGTAAGAAAGTTGGTTAGTCATTAGAAGGGTTCATAAGTTACTACTCTCTTTCAAATTGTTACCTACATACCACTTAATAAGGTCTATTGTTGATGGTTACTCACAATGGGTCTACCATGGTATGTCACATAATGAGCCAATTCAGAAGCTAATATAAGAAAGTAGTTAGTAGTAACAGGTATTACTCTCTTCATCCCTCATTTCGTACTGACATCCCATTTAGATTGCCTCTGCATTATCTCACTTCATTCATACGCAGTCTTTCCTTCAAGCTCCTCCAATGTTCTGTTTTACTCTCTACGGCCTCTAGCTTCTCAAGGTCCACGATGCGACCACCAAACTTTAAGCGCATCATTTCGTGAACTTGCGCCTGCAACTCTGATGCGAATTTTCTCCATCAGCTTGCTGGTCCTTATGAGTTGAAAGATGTTGCCGATGTGGTCTGAAAGCGAATGGAAATAAGCAGGAATTAACTAAACAATGATACAATTGTTGGTAGAAACATTTAAGCAATAACAGCACGATTCAGTCATGAAATAAAAAGAAAAAAGAATTCATGATCCAATTATTTTTCCTCTACCTCAAAAAATGGCCCCCACATCCATTCATAAAAGAGATGTTTTATTAAAGCATTAAAGGTGCTTGTTCACGATTTTTGTTGGATCCTGCTTCTCAATTTGATATTTGAGAGTCTGAACTTGTACACATGACCATCAAGTACGTGGGAAACAAACTTGCGTTTTTTATGCTACACAACATAATGATAGTGCAAAGACCTTTTCACTACTGTGCTAATAGTGCTGGTTAACCATTAATACAGTAGTTTTTTATCTTTTTTTATCTGATCTTGAGAAAGAAAATGGATTTTGAAAGCTGAAAGTTCAGGATGACAATGAGAAAAATATCAGTCTTTCATCTGATAGTCAAAATTGATGATACTACTTCCGGTAAATAAATCAGGAAGGTCCCAAAGGTGACGGAACAAGCACCTGTAAATGCATACTCATTTTGGAGCAGTGGATTGTTTTTATACTGAACTGGTTACAAATGTTCGTTCTCGGATCCCCAATGACAGGCTTGTCTGGTATTATCGTATACTCATTGAAACACATTGCTAAGGGTGCAAAACCAAGTCTTGTCTGTTTGTTACCAGTAAAAAAACGACAGATTTCGTTCAATAGGCATTAAACCACACTGGCCATTTGGGCCTGAATTTCAATGGAGTTTCATGTTTTAAAGCTCCTAAAACAGTACTTTTTAATTTGTATAAACAAGTTGATAAATAAAACCCTTAAAGGTTTCATAGATGCGAATTTATACTTACTGATTGCATTTGACCCTGCTCCCACCACTAAAAAATATTATAAGTTTACAACAATAAGAGACATTACAAGGGATACACTGAAGTCTTATCAAGTAAATATCCATTTTGTAATTTTTTTTTTTTTTTTTTTTTAATTTTTTAGGTTTTTTCTTTTTTTAATTAAAAAATTACAAACCAAGGTAGTCCTTGTTGAATGAATCCTTTTTCATTCAACATATTCTATTAAAAGTATATATTGTTAATATGAGATAAACCATTTCCTACATGTTGAGTCCTTCTGAACCCCTATGAGAATTTTTTGTTGACTGAGTAGAGGTTATCTTCAATTATATGCCTTCTTGTGCCGACTTTTCCTCCGTTAGCTCTCGTATTGCGTTTCATGTAGTGAGTCATGCCGGCGTTAGTGAACACGAGACAAGCCATCAAGTTACTGAGGCATCTGACAGTTGACGGACATGTCCAATTGATTAGCTTCAACGTGACAACCACGTCTAACTCGTTTAGCTTCTGTGCCTCTCAAGCACAAGAGGTTTAACATACACAATACGAAATAAAGTGCCTTTTAAAAGGGGAGATAATTATTGACTTCCAAAGGAAGGTGTGGAGTTACAACTTGTCAATCAAGGGACATGACCCAGAACATGAAATAAACTCTATAAGCTGGTATATTCTCAAAGGGAAATTAACTTAATCCTGGGTTAGTCCTTCAGGAGAAAGATCCGTTGCTTTCAACATACTCTAAATGTGTGCCATAACAGGTAGGGGGAAATTCCTCATGGATAGGTCGGATCCCATGAGGAATTTTTCCTCGCCGGTATATTACACTTTTAGAGTTTTGTTGAAAGCAAAAACATCTATTCGGAAGAAAAGAAAGAAAGGATCTGGGATTAACAACTTGGGTTTAAAGTTAGATTCTATTCAAGAAACGGGCCAAGGGAGTTTTCTCATAAAAATTTTCTTTCTGCAGTTCAATGGCTAAAATTCCACACACACATTAATCTTACAAATCAAAAATATGTTGCATATTCATGTTCATGTGTACCATCCTTTTTGGTTACTGCTTGAGACCCATATGGGCTATAGTTAATATTCATGAATCTCACAATGTTGATAATTCTTAAACAGCTGTGGAATTGAAAGAAAATTTAAAAGCAGTGTATTGGCTAATGCCCGACGGTTCAAGTGCGGAACAATTGGAACCCAGGTAGTACGCGATGCTATTGACGTTCTTTGGGTTGAAGTCTGGCGTATAACATGTTTGCTACAGTCACACGCGCCTGCCAACGTTTGCGTCTGTTAGGTGCATATTTGTGATCGTTGCGCTTTTTCAATGGGTTGTTGCGGGATGGTTGTCACGTGGTGGTGGGCAGATCCTTCTTGTGTATTTAAGCTATAAAATATCAGGAGGAAACTGGGTTTAGAAAAGATGATTAAAAGCTTTGTTTAAGAATGAGAATAAATGTATGATTTTGGGGAACCAAAGTACTCTCTTTACGACGAATTGTACCTGCAACACCATTATTTTGTGCGTGGTGGAACTCCGGCCTAGTTGTTCCACCTTCAAATAATGGTATTTGCCGTGGTTTCAATTTTTCGTCCTAAAAGAGAGTACCGTTTCAAAACCCATTACCTTTAGTCTCTAAATTTATAGTGCCCTTTCTATGAAAATCTCTGAACCAACCCATATCAAAGACATGTTTTTTGTGTTTCTTGGCCAAGTAATGTAATTTGGTTTATCATACGAGGATGCAGGTGAAAAATGTGGGGTTGAAGGGGGCTTTGTCCCGATTTGTGTATTGTGTTCGGTACTTAATGAGAGTCTGGAACGTGCATACCACGCCCACCACACATTTGTGTGGCGAACAAAACTCTGCAGGTTTTAATGGAAGAGCGATAGTTCATATTTGCAATGCCCGATTTCCTATGTGCTAATATGCAGTTAACCATTAAAATAGCATTTGTTTGTCTATATATTTGGAAAGAAAGGGAGTTGGTGGCGGTGAAATTGCAGGACAAACAGTGCAGCAAAATGAGGCTTTCATTGATATAAAAATTGGTACTACTTACATTTATCAAGATGATCTCAAGGGGTCACACAACCATTGCACGCACCATAGCTTTGTGGGTAAAAAAAAATGATAGTCAGAATATGGCTATATCAACTCGAGGGTACCTGTCATTTTGGAAAATACTGAGTTACATTGAACACAACAGTAGAAATTCTCACACATATCAAAATTTGACAATAACATTTTGTGTTTAGATCATGTATCTTATCTTATTTATATACAGGATGCCGTAATTTTCAAGGAGTTCACTTCCGACTCTTAGCCTCGCAGCGCCTTGTGGTGATGACGCCGATCACACTTAGATTCATTCAAATTTGATGTATTTCTTTTAAAAATTGCCAGAGAGTACACATTCACTCCTTCTGTAAAATCAAATTTGGTCAACCAAAAATCCAAAGAAGACTAAGAAATCTCACAAATTTCTTACACCAAAAGAGGTACTATCGAGTCATTGATAAACTTGGACTGATATCCGGCTGTGTCCACCTCTAATTGGGTGGTGTTACCCTCAAAGACGATTTTTTTATTTTTTAACAAGAGGCGAAAGAGGAAGAAAAGAAGAAACCAAAGGGGACAAATTCCTGCATGTGTTTACTGTATCACTTACTTGGAATGCTTCTAAGTCAGCCTCTGCCGTCTTGAGATTGCTATCAATAACCTTCTGCTTTTTGGCCAGGGCATCCACCTCTTTCTTGAGACCCTCGGCTGTCTTCTTCTCCTCAGCCATAGCCTCCTCAATGTCAAGACGCTTCTCCCTCAGGGCGCAGGTACTGTCAAATAATGCCTGATTGAAAATAATGATGATTGCATTATAACTTTATGGGGTGTATATGTGTGTGCAATTGCATGTGTGTCTCTATAAGTTTATTTTAATGGCAAGCATGCATATGGGTACACATAGAGTATGAAAATACTGTAAAAATCTGATGATAGTCCCATCTGCATTAATAAAATCCCACTCCCAAACTTTGAAAAAAGTTGGAAATGTGGTAAATACGGGATAATAATTGCGAAATAATTTTGCAAACCCACCTCACAAATTACGCTTGCCTTAAGAAAACAAACTAAAATTTTGAAGTCTAGTAAGCGCAACAAGTTTGGTTACTTTTTTGAAAACATACTTTCTATACATCACCCAAACACACTCTTCATGTCATACTCATTTTCATCTAATGCTCCTTCAAATTATCAGAATGATGCCAATTTTTAACTCGGAAAGTGCCTTCCGAAAATATTTTCTGGAGAGCTATTCCAATCCTCACAATTAGCCAAGGACTCACCTGATCACACCCAGGAGGACAGACGGAATCATCCAACCCATCTTCATCACTGTCTTCTTCCTCGCTATCCCAATCAGACTCATCATCTGAGCTCTCTTCACTTTCCTCATCAGAACCTGTGTGAGTGTCAGTACAAAATATGAGGATTAAATTTACCTTACAGTCAGAATTGTACAATTTACTCCTTTCTGACTTGTCACTTAAAAAAGGGGTTTGCAAGATTTCCATTTATGTAAGTCAGTAATGAATGGTCCTATAAAAGCAAACTAATTTACCTAACTAAATACTAAAACTGCGGCGGATCCTCCATGACCCATGCAGAGAAATAGCCAGCAGGGTGTCAGAGAGGGCAGAGTTCCCCCTCGAAAAAAATTTGAGGGAAAATCAGCCCTTTTGTACCACTTTTGCCCTGTGACCAGGATATTTTGCCTGTAATTGGACACCTACTGGGAAATTGCCCTCTTGGAATAACCAGACTGGCTATATGCCTGGACTTGTGTTAATGCGTTATTTACTAGAGACCATAAACATCTTTTTCTACTAACAAGATTTGTGCTGTAAATATCAAAATCCAAATGCACAATGCACATGTTAAATTTAACCCCTACAGGTCAGGTTTCCTTTGAGGGCCTGCTACTAATATCCTGGTAACCAGTACTACCTGTCCCAGGGCCGAGTTGTCGGCGGCTAAACCGTCACCCCCATTGGGTTTCTAAGGCAATCTGATGAGGAGGGTAGCTGGTTAACCTGGTAGAATGTAAAAGAAGATCTGCCTACAAGGGCGTCAGCGCTGGAGAGCTAATGGCGGCCATCCAGCACATGCTGCCTTGCATGGTGTGTGTGGTTGCCCAAAGGCTAGGCCCACCGCCAAAAACTGCGGATTGACGTCAGGAAGGGCATCCGGTCAATTATCTTTGCTCCAATAAATTCTCACATAGCAGTATTGCTGAGTATGAGGTATATCCGGCCAACCCCGTTTAGCGGGGACAAAACCGGATTTTAAACTTTGGTTTCACTAACTAACAACTTTGGAAGATTATTTTTTTATCTGTAGATATAACACCTAAGTCAGTGGTTTAAGACGTGAAGGCAACTCAAAAACCACTGATCTTAGACAAAGCTTATTTGGACACATCTGCATGCATTTCTCATGGTGATTTCAAATATAGTCATGAAAATGTATAATTTCGTTTG
>JAMKCH010056621.1:0-18006 GCA_023653785.1 Ophioderma brevispina | reverse complement strand
AGTCAAGCCTAGACAAAACCTTTGGGGATTTCTGATGTCTAGTGTATGTTTTTAAACCTGGGGGTGAAAATCACGCCAAATAGCACCTCAATTAAACTCGTCCTCAGATGGAAATTATTTCATACTTTTTTAAACATTTGAATGGCCTTTCACGACCACCTTGATAATCTAGGGAACCCAAGACAAGCATTGAAAAAACTTTTACAACACCTTTTTAGCCCACAAGGTGCTAGTACTTATATTAATGTAAATTTTTAACATGATCATGACATATCTTGTGGTTCTTAAACTTGAACACTTTGTATCCCAAGTACTGACATGTGTTTTATTACAGTACACAGTAGGCCAATTGCAATTGCATTATGGGATTGGTTCAAAACACCCTCTGATCTGACATAGTAAATAGAAAATGGTATTGCTTGCCAAATTGCTATTTTTCAAGTTGTCCTTTGAGGTGGTAAAGAGGGGGGTTGATTAGGATAAGGAAGTTTGTTTCATTTTTATTTGAAAGAAGGGCTTACCTCATCTGAAGTTGCAATGACACCAGAACAAAGATTTCATTGATACAACCCAAAACAGAATCTTTGTCTACAGCATACATGTGCTGCATGCAGCTTTAGTGTGTTTTTTATATTTTTGGTGCCTTTTTTGGAGAGGCTACAACATGGGACAATTTAAATTGTACAAAAATATTTTTTGACCAATAAGGGTAGCAGTTATTAGCATGTTTTAAAATGATTAAAACCATAATTTAGAACACTGTGGAATGTGTTCGTATTGTAAAATTGAAAAATCAAAGTGAAAATTGTCTGCTGTGTAGTACCACCAGTCCTAATCGCAACCCTTGCCGCCGTCACTCGAGCGACTTAAGACACAGTCTTGTATTTTAAGTGCTCTTCGATTACAACGCTTTCACAAGCGGTGATGTGAAACTACTTTACAGTGTATTATTCAACCTCCAACACAGATTTTGCTGGTTTCTGACAGGAGCCTGTCTAGGTGAGTGTTAAATGCGGAATCTTTTATAGCTTATCAATGGGCAGATGCAGGGAATCTTGTGTAACCTTAAGTGGTTAATTGACAACCACTTAAAAGCCAATCATAGGAACATCATAGCTAAAGCGACAGGAATAACACTGTGTGGTGATTGAAAGCTGTAGGAAATGAATATCATAGCTTTGAGGAGAAGCACATATGTAGTGATGTGACCCGTCCAATCTGGTCTCTTCTGAGACCAATGTCACATTTGGCACTTAGGAAAATAAGTTAATATGTTTAATGTTATGTTTTTGTAATACAAGCACAGGCTTAAATAATCCAAATCTGTCTACAGGACAATTGATTTTGCAAAATAAAGGGGCCCTTACACTTAACTTAACTGATAAGGGGGGGTTCCTAGGTCCCAACTTTAGTTTTTTCAGCCGGCGATTTTTTTAAACGCTGCACTATATTTGGTTTTAATCTTTTTTGTATGTTGTCTACCTTTAGTTGCCAAACTTGCATTGTGCAAAAAAAATCCAATCCCTCGCGTCGTTTTGCGTTAATTAGGTTGGTTACCTAGGAAGCCCCCCCCCCTTATGCCACTACGACGGAAGTTGCCCAGACAAAAATGAAAAATCTATTAGAGTTTTACTGTGATTCTGAATTTCATAATGCTACACCTAGTGACATAAACAAAGTAAATATTAATTAAAAAAATCTTTGCAAAGTATAGTAGGCCATTTGGAGCATTATTTTATATCAGCAATTGCTATTACTGTAGTAACCGATGGTAAAATTATACCATTAACCATCAAAAATATAAAATGCATGAACATGTTAATGTTTGTGCTTTATATGGTAAATATATTCATTCTCACCAAATTAAAGCAAATCAGCACAAGTCTGGGCACAGCATGCCGCATAAAATGCAGAAACAATGAGTGTCTTTTTTCCGCACATTTTGACGCGAAATAAAAATCAATGTTTTGCAGCCCCTAATTTTTTACTGAACAACTTTCTTGAGTTTTTCTTTCTTTTTGGTTGATGTCTTTGAAGCCGTCTAACATGTGGTGGATTTCTCTAAACATCCTTTAGAAAGTGGTTATATTGGGTGGGGGGGTCCCTAGGAACCCCCGTTAATATGCACTAACGGAAGTGCAAACCCTATGGCGTTAGAAAGTGTTACAAAGGACACATTCTTTTTTGTGTCCTTCAGGGAGAATACAAAACCTCTGAAAGAGAGGGCCCGATATGATTGCCAGTTTTGCCTGGAAAATCTTAAGATTGGGGGGTAATTGGGTGAAGTTCATGCAGTGTTATGTAGTAAAATGCTTTTGTTTCTTGGTTCAGTTTTGGGGGCTTGTAAATACGTTAACCAGTTATTGGTCCTGTCCATAATCGAAGGCCATAAACTTAAAAAAAATGATTATGAGGTCCCTTCTCTGAGATCAAATGTGGCATTTACCCTTATAATAACTGATTCCCCCCAGCACTTAATTTTTAATTAATTGTGAGGAATAAATAACAAAAGCATTTTAATCAATAACATGTAATATGATAAAAATATGAGAGCAGAATGTAAAACTAAATAAAACTTGGTTTTTATCGTCACATATCTTTGTTCATTAACTCCATTGGTCTCTTTTTCAGCTTTCTCCCCCCCCCTTCCAGTTCCTATACCCATCACCCCTCCCTGAGGCAGGTTCCTTCTTTTGTTCCATGTCTGTATTATGTTTGTCTTAATCTGTTTGTTTTGTCAGTTTTGCCCTTTGATGAAGATCCTGCTAGGATCGAAATGTCAGTCCCACACTCTAGTATCAGTTTTTACCTACACAGCTATTTTGTGCGAAGCCGCTGTAATAGCATTACTGTATTTTTTGAAAAACTATAATAAATTTGAAAAAGGTTTCTTTTTTGATGCTTCTTTTTGGAACACTCTAATGTTATTGCACACAGCCACCCAGACTAATGGAATTGTGTCAGCCTTGTGTCCTTCATAATTATGCAAAGCCCTGTTCTTCTTAATAAAATAGCCTATAAAATAACGCTGCAAGTTCCCTCGATCAGATCCCGTTTAAGGTATTTTTTCTGAATGAAAAGGTATTACTGAAAATTATCACTTATTTTAAAAATAGCAACTATTCTTTGTGATATGAATGAACAACCATAAAAGCTGAAAAAAAGTACTGATATTGCTAGTCCTCATATTCCAAAGACATAATCCGGGTTTAAACAACAGCGTTTAAACAAAATAATTTTTATTCAAACTTTCTCTGTTAGCATAGCACAGCCGTCATAAAAGAGTTACACAACTGTAAATTGGGGGATTAATCATTCGCCGTCTTCTGAAGATAGTGAACCCAAAGCAAATCAGTGAGATATTGGCTTGTGAAAACAGGTTTGGTTGTTTTTGAAAGAATGCTTGAAGTAATTACAGGCATACTCGACTAATAAAAGATCGCTAGCTTAAAAAACTTGAGTGCTATAGTATCATACTCGTGTTTATAGTTATTCCAAAGCATTTAGGCCTTAAGATGGGGGATTGATTATTCGCATTAGCATGATGATTGGCGTGTACTCGGCGCGAGATGTTGAACAATTCCCTCTTGAGTATTGAAAAGTGTGAGGGATTTTCGCATGATGATGTTGAAATGAAATGTGTGATGGATTAAATGCAGTGTCTCTCTGGTGTGTGTTAGTACATGTTGTCACATGTATGTGGATTTAGTTAAATTTCTCTAAAACCAAATTGTTTAGGGGCTCTTTTGGGGAGGGGAAGTGTTATCTTATTTGAGGGGAAGTCATTAGTGATTTCAGTGATTTCAGTGCATGATTCTTGACATTTCACATTCAAAATAATTTGAGAAGACATCACTTACTAGTATATCCTATAATGTTCTTCTGAGAAATTTTTTCTGAGTTAATTAAGGTCCCATTATTAGTATAGTCACACCCTTGAGTATAATCCAACCCTAATCCTTTGGTAAAATTTCAGAAATGAGACTAGATTCGTAAGAAAATGAAAAAATTAACCACAAGAGTCTGTTTCAAAACATGACCACAGTATCAGTAACGACAATATATTTGTATCAAAATATGTGTACATAGGATGATTTACTTAAAGGCCGACGTCGAGATTTACCTGATGAGGGCACACTCATTTTTCAAAACAAATTATGTTTTTGCATATACATAATGCTTGTCATATATAATAATCACTGTGTGAAATAACAACTAAGCCAAAATCGAAGTACTTCATATAGAAAATCACAAACTTTGTTATAAATTCCGGATCCGGAAAATTGGTTATACACGGTATCTATGCACTGTTATACAAAATGCATAAATGTTTACTGCAATGAAGACCGAAACATCCGATTCATCGCTAACTTGGGAAAAAATATTATATTTCGAAAGAAAAATCTCTGAGTCAGCCTTTAATTGCCAATTTAAACTTGATTTATAGTGCTCCACTTTCTCATTTGGAGTAACATCTGATTGTAGTCTCACTCTACAATCCAAGTATGAAACTCGCCCCCAAGTAGTAGGGGACTAAATGTACTAAGACAAAATTACAGTAATCATTGCAGCCATTTATTCCAATGCAATTGAGCATACCTTCCATACAACTTTCATATGATTATATAAGGACAATGTGGTAAAACTGGTGATCACTAAAATTTGGCCTTATTTGCATATTGCATCAATATATTAATTAACGCATTTGCATATTTTTTAAAAAATTGCGCTGATGATTCGGCTTCCAAACTTTCCAAAAATAATATTGTAGACTGGCAAGGTTTAAGAATTCAAAGATGGTCATCTGGGGCCTAGGTTATCTGGAGCTCAGAGGGGTCTCATGTTATGGGGATAATTATTATTTTTTCCCCCAAAGACATTTGACGAAAATGTTGTAAATCCACCCTATTTTAAAGAAGAATATATTTGTAGGGCCGGCTATGACCTAACGGGTAATGACGTTCCTGGGGGTTACCTCTTATGATTTTCGGGCGGAGTACCCGGGGTACCCGAAACTCCTGAGTGCAAATTTCGGCACCAAGTTTAGAAGCAAAAAAATTCTCTCACTGACAATACATACCTTCCAAATATTTCTTGTTTTGAAGTTAACGCGATATGAATTGAAAACAACCGTTCTATGTACTTCATAAGAAGACTCTTTATTTACTCAAATCGTGCTTCTTTATTTAAAACTTTATTTTCATCCTAACGCCATTCAAAGTAAAAACCGATCGTGGAACACTCCGGTCAGCTGAACCAAATCGGGCTGGATTGAAGTAAACACAGCCCCGTGTACAGTATTACCACTTAACGAGCCGCCGACCTAAACAACCAAGCGGTGAATGGAATTTTCCATCAAGGGAGGTGGAGGCATCAAGACAATATGCAATGGGGTGCTGTAGCTAGCCTAGGTAATGTTGTATTGCGATTTTCGGTTAATACAGCGGCAACAAATTTCCACAAGCGAATCAAATATCAACGTTTTGCATTCAAATCTGGGTATACATTAAAGGATATATGTTTTCATTCAGATGGTAATTTGTTCGTGAAGACGCGTGAGTATTAAAAGAAAGGTAAAATTTAAACGTAATGTTTTTAAAAGTGACGTTCGGGAAACCCGCCCGATAAATTCTGTCCCGGGTTAAGACGTAAACGGGCGGGTACCAGGGAATATGTCACCAGCCATAAATATTTGGGGTGTGCACCTTCTAATTAAGTGTACAAAGTAATTTGCGGCTATATTTTATTTTGCCTTACCAGATTTGGAAATTATTAAACCCAGGTTTGCTTGCAGGCATAATTTAAAAATCAAGCCTGCATGTTCAACAGTGTGTGAGGAAAAAGGTTGATATTTTTCTTTCCATAGATTGTGATGGCTTTATGACTCTGAAAAAAGAAAAATGAATTTGTATCAGTGTTTTTATAAGGAGTTTAAATATATAGCAAATCACTCCTTTTTTGATATAACGGAGCGGAACGAGCTTTGAAAAGTGATCTAGTTTCCGATGTTGCCCTCCCCTCGGTAAACAAACACAACCACCTTATTTGAAGGATAAATAAGAAAATGATGAGTTGTGGTTGCAAATATTGGTGGCAGGATGATTCTAGGCTTAAATGCATTTGGGCTGCAAATATTAAGCGAAAATTAATTTAATTTTTTTTTTTTTTTAAAGAAAAAATATTCCAATCTTATTTTTTGGTATCCCTTTTTGTTATTGATATAGTTTTATTACATTGCATTAAGGGTTCAGGTAATAATCGTTGTGGTGACATGTGTGATAAAAAGATGTTTTTTTAGGGAAAAAGGTGATTTTGGGGCCAAAATTCTGAACCATTTAATATATGTATTAAAAACAGAAATCTAAAATATAATTGTCAGAGGTTGATGGATTGCATCATGCATTAAAATTTCTTTTGTAAGGAAATTAATAAATCTTTATGTTTTCTTAAGTTTTTAGCTCACAAAACAGATTGAAATAAAAAATTAAAAAAAAAAAAAACCCATGCCACCAAAGTTTTTGACCACAACATCAGTTTGTGTGTCTGCTCTAAGGCAGAAGACACATAGGGATCCTTTTGTCCAATTTGGGTGTCTGTTGTTGTTTGTGATGTCTGTTGTGAAAAAGGTTAACATTTGTTCTGTATGTAATTATGTACTTATCCGTTATTTTTTTTTACTTTGAGATTTAAAACAAACTTGGGTCACAGGTGCAAATTGGCATCCCCCACTTTTGTGAGTCAAAGGTTAGACATGCCAATGTCAAAGGTTCATGTGAGGTCAAGTGGGAATCGGCTGAAAAAGGTAAAAATTGATATCATTTGAAAAGTTGAAGTTCAAGTGGAACCAAACTTGAATATAGGTGCAACATGGGAGCCCTAATATGGTTGATGAGGTCAGAGGTCGCATACCAAGGTCAACGGTCATGTGAGGTCAAGTTGTTAGGCTGAAAATGTAAAATTGATTAATTTGTAAAAGTTAGTTCAATTGGAACCAAATTGAATATAGGTGCAACATAGGATCCTCATTTGTTGATGAGTCAAAGGTCGCATACCAGGTTAAAGGTCATGTGAGGTCAAGTTGTGGAAAATAGGCGAAAATGTTAAAATTGGGGACTCTCATTTGAAAAGTTGATGAAGTTCAATAAATTGGAAACCAAACTTGATCATTAGGTGCAACATGGGATTCCCTCATTTGTGATGAGGTAAGAGGTCACATATCAAGGTGCAATCAAAGGTCAGGTTAGGCCTATCATTCACTAAACCACGACGGCAGGCGAAACAAGCGGTCGAGGACCGATGTATTGTGATTAAAAATATCCATTACTATCTTTCGAATAGCAGTGGTTGACATTTTGTTCTAATACCGAGGGGAGGGGTTGTCGACAATTGCAGTCCAAACCGCTCCATAATAGTTAATTTGATTGGTCCATACTCTTGTCCCGTTTCTTGCTTGCATCAACAGTTAGGTTAAAATACCTATCAGTGATTGCTAAATAAAAAAAGCGAAAAAACATCATCATAAAATTCAGAGTTTTGGCTGTTTGAACAAGTACAGGTATTCTAACATACCTTACAAAATGATCGGACCAGAAGCCAACTAATAAGGATAAAAAAATCAAGAAGTTTTAGTCATACGGTACGTAAGAAACTTACTAACCACGTAATTGAAGGGAGATTCTTATCTTGCCGTGTTCTTCCTTTTCTGTAAAATACGTAAGTTGGGAAAAAGTAACTTATTATGAGAATTCTACAGTTCTTATCCTTCACTTTTAAGTATTCATGCAAAATATAGAGGTTGAATCTTTCGGATAAATAACGATAGTGTCTTTAATTCTTTGAAAACCGGGGTGATTCTGTATGATTTTAACACATGAGTCAGTGGTTTGAGAGGGCTTCCCAAAATCGGGCCTAGGATATCAAAAACCACGGCCTCAAAGACTAGCTTGTTTGTACTCATTTGAATGCATTTTTTAATGCTGATTCTGAAGGGCACATGTGGTCCAGTGGATTCGACGACAGACTAATGACCCAAAGGTCATGAGGTGTGTTAAAGTCCCACTGAGGCCAAGTGTGTGCATTGGGCCAGGCACGTTACCTTGCTTGCCTCTATCCACCCATGGTGCAAAGGGGAGCTGTTTGAAGATTGTCATTGAGTGCCGTCCAAAGGTATGCGTATGCCTTGGGCATTGTAGGCAGCGACATTCTAGTGGCACAGAATAAATGGAAGCGCTTGGATACATGGGAAGGCGCTATATAAATGTCGAATTTATTATTTATATGTTATGAAAACGCATAATTGAAAAAAAAAATTTTGAACCATTTTGAAATTGGAGTGAATGTAGGTAGTTGCGACAAAAGGGTTTTAAAGCATGAGCTTTGGTGTGATGACACTGCACTTGTGTTTTCTCAGTTAAGGCTTTAGCAGAAATGTTTCCATCCATTTTGTTCGAAAAAAGGATGACTTTTAAAGTGGGACAAATTGACCAAACAACTGGCGGGATTTTACTTTATTTGTTGTGCCATAAAAAAAGTCATTCCCATTTTTATGGTGCAGCTTTCTCCTGCAGATTTCTTTCCAGTGCCGTAATTAGACAACGCTCGAGCCGAAATTCAAGGAAACCGTCACTTGCCCACCACCCCTAGGAGAATCAACCGACCTTATGTGGATCTCGGCCACTACGGGGATGCTGGTGGAATATAAAAGATCAGGTTGCGCTCTGCCGAGGGCCTTCATGGCAAGAACATGTTGACGAAAAACAAGGGGAACGATGTGAAAAGGTTACTTCTATATCCGTCACAGCAGATGTTGTCAAATTCAGTGGGACAGAGGATTGTAGTTTTTGAAGCCGAGACTGCCTCATTGCCATATTGTGAATACATTTTGTAAGTGTGCTGAAACTATCTTGCTCCACTTCGGTCAAACTAATTAGTAGATTAAGAAGGGTATGTTGTAGTTTTCTCTAATATCGTAATGAAACAGACCGTGAAGTGAACCCGGCTGAACCGTGTGTTGTTTAATAATTACTAGTCAAAGCAAATGATCAGTACTATTCTGGTATCGTGAGTTTTAATTAAATTTTCTATGAAATTGTGGAGGGTGTGTGGGGGTTCGGTCATCAGCGTTTGCCCTCGAGGGCTATTCAAAGTGGGGAAACATCCTCGCTGAAGAAGATTTGCATTTTTATTGCAAAATGCAGACACGTAAACATGTATGTAATTTAGTAGATGGTGTAGGTCAAAGGTCTGTTAGGCCTATCCTTCACTAACAGCGACGGAGGCCGGACCACAAGCGGTCCCCGAGGACCCATGATTTTTATTAAAAATTACTATTACTATCTTGCGAATAGAAGTGGTGATTGTGTTTGTACCGAGGGAGGGGTTGTCGACATTTTTGCAGTCCAAACAGCTCCACTTAATAGTTAATTTGATGGTACCATACTCTTGTCACATTTTTCTTGCATGCATCATACAGTAGGTTAAATACACTATCAGTGTGATAATCCAGAAAATCGAAAAAATCAGTCAAAAATCAGATTTTGATATTGTAACAAGTACAGGTATTTAACATACCTAAAATGATAGAAAAGAAGCAAACCTACATAGGACTAAAAAAATCAGAAGTTGTAGTCATTACTGTCCGTAAAGACCACATTACTACAACACGTATTGAATGGAGATTCCTATCTGCCGTTTTCTGACTTTCTACTTTCTGTAAATCGTCAGTTGGAACAAGTAACTTATGAGGAATTCTACAGTCTTATCCTACCCTTTTAAGCTATTCATGCATAATACGATTTTCGACTCTTTCGGATAATTCACTGAGTGTCTTTAATTCTTTTCAACCTGGGTAGTATTTCAGGTATATTGTAACACATGAGTCAGTGGTTTGAGATGTTACCAGAAATGCCTCGGATCTCAAACCACTGCCTCAAGGCCTGCCTTGTTGTACTCATTTGAATGCATTTTTTAATGTGATTCTGAAGGGCACATGTGGTCCGTGGATACAACGACAGACTCATGACCCAAAGGTCCTGAAGTTAAGCCACTGAGGGCCAAGGTGTTGATGCCTTTGGCGCAAGGCCTTCCTTGCTTTGCCTCTCTCCACCCAGGTGCAAAATGGGGAGCTTGTTTGGAATATTGTCCCTTGAGCGCCATCCAAGGTAGAGTAGCCTTGGGCATTTGTTAGGCAGATGAATATTTGTGCAGAAGAATAATTGTAAAAGCGCTTTGATACATTGTGAAAGGCCCTATGAAATGTCGACATTTATTTATTTTATATTTCATGAAAACGCTAACCTTTTGAAAAAAAAATTGAACCATTTTGAACTTGGAGGAAAATGTAGGTAGTTTGCAGACAACAAAGGTTAAACGCCATTTTCGTTGGCTGAGCAATGGCACTTGTGTTTTCATTTAAGTGCTTTAGCAGAAGTTTATTCATTTGTTAGCCAAAAAAGGGATGGGACTTTAAAGTGGGACAAATTACACAAACCACGGGGGATTTTACTTATTTGTTGTACCATATAAAAATGTCATTCCCATTTTTTATGGTGCGCTTTATCCTGCATCTTTCTTTCAGTGCCGTCAATTAGACCAAGCTCGAGCAGAAAATTCAATTAAACCGTCACCTTGCCCACAACCCCTATGAGATCAACCGCCACCTTATGTGGATTCTCGGCCACTACGGGGATTGGACACTCCCAAAGATCAGGTTTGCGCTTGCCGAGGGCCATTCTGGCAAGAAAGGTGACAAAAAAACAAGGGGACGATGGAAAAAGGTTAACTTTCATATTCCGCCTACAAGCAGATGTGTTATATAAAAAAATTCATGTATGGGACGGAGAATTGTAGTTTTGAAGCTTTGGACTGCCTCATGCCATATTGTGGAATACAGTTTGAAGTGGCAAACTATCGTGCTCTCACCTCTGCAATCTGATTATTAGATTAAGAAGGTACGTTGTAGTTTTCTAATATCGTAAGGAACACAGAGTGAACGTGTGAAAAAACTGGCTGAACCGTGTGTTGTTTAATAATTACTAGTCACAGCAAGATGATCAGTGCTATCTCTGGTATCGTGAGTTTTAATTAAATTTTCTATGAAATTGTGGACGGGTGTGTGTGTTCGTTCATCAGCTTTGCCCTCGAGGGCTATCTCAAAGTGGAAACATTCCTCGCTGAAGAAGATTAACAAGATTTGCATTTTTATTGCAAAAATGCAGCCATACACATGTTGGAAATTTTTTTAGTAGATGGTGTAGGTCAAAGTTTGAAATATGATGCATTGTTGGATTCAAATTTCTAATGAGATTTGTAGAATTTTTTATCAAAAAAGAGCTCTATATGTCTGACATTTTTTAGCAAAATTTGTCTTCACAGTTGAAATGTTGTGATTTCGGAGTTTGTATCATTTGACTCGAGCTGTTCATCGTAAATGATCCTTCATTTCCTAAACAGTCTACACTGAAGACCAAAACTCAGCTAATTTTAACTAATTTGAAACTAGTCAAATTGATGTAGATTTGTACTAACTAAATAATAACTAGTTCTTCAGGTCCTACTAATTTATCTAACTGATAGAACAGCTGAAAAACAGCATTGTATTGCATTGCCAAAACTAGCTCTATGGGTATTATGTTATTGACATTGATTGTGGCTTTACGTCAATGATTTAATGGATGAGGTATGCACTTGATTAGCTGGTTGAGCTGTTATGATTACTTAATTGTATGGATGAGGAGAGATTGATTATGGAACCACTTCAATAACAGTCATGATCAAAGCACTTTGCCATTCATTTCCCGTCAATTAACCGGCCGGCATGTTTATTAATATATGCATTTTTCTTTGGGAGGTATGGAATTGGAGATATTGTATTCATATATGTATGTCATTATTATGCTGCGTGGTTGAAATTACTTGAAGATCTTAGGATTTGAAAAACGTTATTTGTGTGTCTCCTAAATTGTTTATTTACAAATAGTTTCACTTGGATTGGAGGTGCCATTTTGATGTAGTAAGCATTTATGTCTGTAGTAAACAAGCTCATAGGTGTGTAAACTATACAGGAAGTTGGATGAAATGTTTGTTGTTGATTTTTTTCAGAAGAAAAAGATTTTGCCTAAAGTAGGGGGGTTTTCCTAACCATGGGGGGGGGTCTAGAAATGTGTATAAGTCTGTTGTACGGATGACTGTGCAGACTTCTACTATTTTCCTGTCAAGAATAGCATCTAACCGATCACCCTATCTGTTTCTACAATATGTTCATTTCGATTTTTTTCTGAGTAATTATTTTTTGGCGTTATCATCGCCGTTTTCGACAGCCAGAAGCAGCCATAAAGTAGCAGATCGATTCAGGTAAACCACGAAAATGGTGAAATAGTAAGTTAGGAAAACATACAACACTCTTGTGTACATAAAATAATAAATTGATTGTTTCAGTTTCAATTTATTTCACTGTTTGGCCATCAGTTTGGAACAGTTTAATTCAAGTTTGGACCTCTTGATATTAATTTAATAGGTATAGAAAATCGGTAAAAATGAATTTTGCCGATACCGATCAGATACCGATAAGGTCATAATCGGCCCGATTTCAAAAATACCGATCATATCGGTTATTCTCTGGTCAAGAAATGAGATGGGAAATTGCCATTCATTCTGGAATCCAAATGGGGGAAATGTTCTCCATGACAAATGTGACATTGTAGCTTGCATCCAAATTTGACAAAGTACTACAATCTTGGACAAAATTTATCACAGTTTGATACCTGACAGTCAAATTGACCCCTTCTTCCCATATCCTTAGTCTAACCCTAACTGTAAACATAACCCTTCTGCTTTGTAGGAGTAGAAAATTGTGTTGGGAAAAAGTGTCAGGAAAAGTGAGTCACCTCTTAGAAACGCTTTCTCCCACCTCCTAGAGAAGTTGGAGAAAGGACAGGGGATGTAATTTTAGACATGTTTCACAAGATAAAATTTTCTAATTTCTTGGGCTTAACGATAGTATGTCCTCTCCAATGGGGCACCAGAACAGCCCCCCCCCCCATTACACTGGTCCCTAGCCTTGAGTATCACGCTCACTATTGGTTTTTAAAAGGTTAAACTTTCTGATTTTCCACATAATATGCACAGTTGTTAAAATTAAAGGTAGATGAGTGACCCCATGGACAACCTCTTCCCCTACTAAACTCCACCAAAATTGAGATTGAAAGTTTATATCTCATTACCCCAGTGAACTTTTAGGCCCAGGAAATATGGTTGACCAACATTAATTTAAAAACACACACTCTCCTATGTGACAAAGTAGTACACATTTTTGCTTCTTACTATCCAAATGGCTGGACTGATTTAACTCAAAATTTGTGATCAGGGAGAAAACATTTGAAAAATCATGAAGAGGTTTGAACAGAATTAACATTGGGATGCTCTGACACCCCATGAACTCAGCAAGGCTGATTCTGCCCATGATGGCCGATGAGGTCCGCTGATGATTAACTAATGATTACTGCTCTTGATTTCGCGGTTGGCTACCCAAATAAGAAATGTCAATATTTTGCCAGCATTTCATGCCTGCTCTATAGGTAACACAATATTTTCTAACAAGAATCAAGTCTGCACTGCTGGGAAATTATGCGGTTATGGATTGTCTATCTGGTTTGCCCAGAAGGCAAAAACCACCAAAGCCCAAACTGTGTATATTCTATTAGCCTTGACTGTCTTTGTGGAAGTTCATGACCTTGATCTGTTGTGAGTCTTCTGAAAATACATTGCCAACTTGCGGCAATAAGCTCACCTTGCATTGGCCAGTACATGTATGTATGTAAAGCTAGCGTGGTGAAACCAGCATGTATGTAATAGTTAGTGCATATCAGGGTTGTCACTACGCCGGGCGGCAGCAACCGGCACTCAGCCAAATTAACCGGCACTCAAAGGAATTATAGGCCTTGCTGCCCGGCACTAAAATGCCAAATTGACCTTAAAACAGCTATATAATGCTACTATTGCAACTTGATTCAGTATTTTGAAGCAAATTTCATCAAATTTACCCGGCACTAAATTTTGGCTGGTGACAACCCTGGTGCATATACTAGTCCAGTTTGAATTTGTATGTCGAGCAGTACTGCAAATTTGTTGTTAGTTTTACAGACGGCAGAGGATGGTCAAACCATGTAATGGAGGAGTAACTTATCACAGAAGTTGTCAATTCTGATTTACTGGAATAAGGCAAGTTTTTGCATAAATCTTTTTGTTTTCATCTATGGAATTGATTGTCATCAAACATTAACAGATTCTAAACCAGGGGTTTTTGGACTTGTACTCTGGTCAATTTTGCCCAAAGAGCAAAAGATGGATGCACATCAACTTGGAGAAGAGGCAGGGGCTCTCAGTTATAGTTGCTTGTGGGATAATGAGGGCTAAACACAAAATCTTGGCTTCACCTTGTTTTGGGGGCTTAGCTATTCAATGGCCTACCACCATTGGTCTACAGGCTGGATCAGACCTGGGTGATGCTTATTGACAGGGCTTGCAATCTTAAAGCTGGTATTGCATAGCAGTTTGCTAACACATTTTTCTTCCATTTGTCTAGGCAATTATAAAGAATGTGTAGCAATTTTTCCCCATACGCTTGCTCTATCAACATGATCAAAGACGACTGTTGCAAAATTGGCTACACAAATAAAAATCCTTAGTGCGAGCCCTGCGTATTGTCCCCGCCGAACAAAGTTCGGGAGGGGACTAATAAAATTGCTCCGTCCGTATTCGTCTGTATGTCCTTAATCAAATGTTAACCCATGAACAATTGGGCATTTCTTTTTTTCTGGATTGAGCTAGAGTAGCCAAACTTTGTATATTGTCGGAGGGGGATACCCCCTACTCCCTGAATTCTTCCCCCAGGGTCCTCCCCTGGTTCTGTCAGGGGTAGGGGAAAACAAGGCCAAGGAAAAAGGTCAATATAGCACAGAAATGTCACCATTGGTGTACATTTTCGGAGTTCCGTAAGGTCTACGATGATGTAACTTGGGTGGAAAGAAGCAGGTTGATGAGTTCTCAACCTGATTAGATTTTGTGTAACTTACTGCTAATTACAATCTCTTATTATGCATAATTTTAGGAGAATTTTTCCCGCGGAAGGCTTGTGTTACGTGATTTTCTGGAGTTCTGTAAAGGCGTATAATGATCTAACTTGGTGGAGGCATTGGCTGAGTTCTCGACCTATTAGATTTTGGGCGATTTTTTAGGTCTGGTTTTTACCCATGGTCATTCTTTTGGTTTGCCATCCTGTTTACTTTCTTGGAAAATGTGAAAATATTTAAAATTCAATGTTTCGCAGCTTTCCAGACCCTGTATGGGTCCCAAATTTAAATGTGGGTCACATATTTATTTCAAAATAGTGTTGGCCAATTGAGTACATTACATATTTTACTAAATTGAGAATTTTCAGGGATTTTGCATGATGATTTCTAAGATTTCCTTGAGTCATTTTCTTGAGTAACCCATTTTTTTTCAAGTTATTTTTGCAACTAGTGATGGCCAAATTAAGGGTGGACTGGTTCATTTTAGTTGTCACTTAGTGTCGCGATTCGCGGAGACATATTTTACGCATCGCTTAAATACTAGTTCGCCATGTTAGAAGTGTTTTATAAAATGTTTACAAGGCAAATTCTACTTTAGGTTCAATATAAGACCTGCCGACTTCAGGGTGTAGATAGGATTAGGGATTGAGAGTTAATGTTGGGGCGTAGAGTTTAGTATGGATATTTGGCACAATGTGTCAGTGGATTAAGTGCTTTGATCCTCATGCCAAAGTTTGTGAGTGCAAGCCCTGCTGCAGCCAACATGTTTGCCCTTGAGTACATGCAGTTTACCTCACTACCTCTTCTCCCTGCCCAGTGTACGGATAGGTGTTATGCTGTGATATATTAATGAGGAAGAAACCATTACCACTAGAGAGATTTTTGCTGTTAAGCGGTCCCCATACAACGACACAGTAGAAGTCTGGCAAAATCACTGAATGATGGGCCCTTTACCTTTTTTATGGGTCAGGTTTGGGATTAATTAAGTTTAGGGTGTAGTGTTAGGTTCAAACAATTAAACCAAAATGTGTCACAAAACAAAGTCTGAAAAGGTTTGCCAGGGGAAAAAGTGAGTCACCTTCGAGAAACACCCACATCTTAGTCAATCATCATGTCATCCACATCAGATTGAGAGAAAAGTAGGCATAGTAGTTGTGATAATGCATAGAGTAAATAGAAGTTTAATATCATTGCCACTGTGTGTGTGGGTTTACCAATGACAAGTGGCTATGGCTATTGTGAGATCAAGAAGTGACTGCAAATATTAGTATAGAAGGCTATTAATATCAGTGAATATTATGAGTCAATGCAGCAAGATATTATGACAGACACAATTTATTGTCATCTCTCAATTCAATGGTTGAGTATATGGATGGATGTTGATCAGTTTCGTCCACGAGGTGGTCATCAATTTGCTATATAGCTTCTTTTCTCTAATAGCTGTTTAACCAAACTTATTCATCATGTAGGTTGTCACATGGCACTAGTGGCATTGCATGTCTTCATTACTTGATGAATTTGTGTATCAAGATTATTATTAATATTAAAAACACTTTCCTGCATGAGGTAGGACTTTAAATACTTTAAACACTCCTAATCAAATTTTTTTCATTCAAACATTAAAACTAAAACCTTTCAAAAAAAGTTTGACATTTTTCAAAAATATCTAATTTTTTGACATAAGAGATAAGCATACAGTGTTGTGCCAGTGGCGTACTGACCGGGAGGGCACAGGGTGGGAAGCTTTGCCCTCTGGCTTAAAAAAGCGGGACAATGTGGACCAAATGTATTTCGTCCATCTACTTTGGGGATTTTGACCAATTTCAGCATGAATTTGGGCAAAATTAATGTAAATTTTATCATTTTTGTATGCTACGCACATTTAATCATGTTAGACGAGCATATGACCCGAGACAGTGGGTGGGACGACGCAGAATTTTGCCCCCTCTGGATCGACTGGCTCGGTACGCCACTGTGTTGTGCATTATTTAAGCGGACAAGTTTGATCATTCATGCGTGTGTTTGAGACCCGTTGGATTCAGCTAGCTTTGTAATTTCCCTGGACAAGAAGTTAACTGCTTGATTGGCTTTATTTTACCCATGTGATATTTGCAGACCTGATCCTAGTTTACAGTGTAAGGTATGCACCTTGTGGGATTGGTTTGCACACTATATAGATCATCACTCTGAGGCTGTTTATGGTAGAAGGTGATCAATATATCTCTGCTTTCTTACATTGGAATCATTGTTTAGTTGACAACTTGACATCAAAATTACTTGCTTGTTTAAATTATTTTAAGATCAAAATTGATCAAAATATCCCAATGTCCGATTTTGAGTACTAAAATTCATAATTGTTTATTGCTATTCTGATTTCTTTCAAAAATGGTACCAGATAATAAGCATTATATTGTCGGATGTATTACATAGTGACGGATGTTAAACAAAATACAAATTTTTGATTTCGAGAAAATCACATTTGAAAAATTGTGAGCTCTAAAGAGTCGGTAAACATCCCCATTATGATTCAAATGATCAAATCCGAATAAGAAACAAAATCAACAATTGGTAATTTATTTTAGCTAATATTCATGGATTCTTACTTCATAAAATGGATGGAATACATTGGAAAAGTTACTCATCTTATCCATCACACCAAAATTTTATGCAAATTGGCAATTAGGTTCATGACATAGTGAGGTATGTTGAATTTTCCTTATACTAAAGCGTTATTCAGCATCCATCACTATGGAACAACAATCGCCGTTTTCCGAACATCCGTCAAACCAACGTGCGTCATCGTGAATCTTCTCAATTTGGTTTATTACATTATGACGGATGCTGAGTGGATTGCCGAGATTCACTGCTTTGAACTGTAAATATAATATAAATTTCTAGTAATAGCAATATTTATAAATTATGTGATTGTCCTACATGA
>JAMKCH010056619.1:0-21989 GCA_023653785.1 Ophioderma brevispina | reverse complement strand
ATATTGAAAAAAAAAAATAATGTGAACCAACAAAATAACGGTGGACATGTTGCTTGTAAGCTGTGACCTAAACATATTTGTGCAGAACCAAGATCCATAATTTACTGCGGTACCTCCTTTCTATTCAATTACCACCAAATATTAGACAAATACAAAAGAGGGGGTATAGCGAACTATGCTAACAACACCCGTAATTGAAAAGAAATGGGGTTAAGCGACAAGTTACTGTAAGTTAAGTTTGGTTGCTGCACAAAGAGTTAGGTCACGTCTGCCAAACCACTTTTTTCATCTTTTTTGTTCATCTTGGCTTCCTTTTGGAAAAAATGATGAAAGAGATGGTCAAAAGTTAATGACGCACAGTAGAAGCCTAAGATTTACAGGGGTTGTTCAGAAAGTAATTACACCCCTACTATAGGCGACCATAACTCAAAGTAAGTATCCATTTGAGAAATTTAAAAAGGAAATAGTAAAACAAAAATAGTTTTTAACTTTTAATGTAAAACATACATCGATTCGGTTCAGTAGTTGAAGAAATAAGCTGATTATGTAACCCATTGTCAATGGGCCATTCCTTCCAAGTTGCTCACAAAATGCAGATTGGATGTTAACTACCGTGATTCCTTGGTTATCTGTTCAAGCTGTCTTCGTTTCATTCCCTAAAGAACCGGCCTGTTTAATATTTTCTGAGTCAATGCCAGTTTGTCGTTGTATTATAGTAATAAAAAACAATTACCGTGACAATTATATCAAAAAATCCAACAAGAAAAACAAAAACAATTGTAATAACAAAGAATGTCATCTTTATTAGAAAAACACCAAATGTGAAATATGTTAGTTGAACTCAGGGGTGGCACTGCATAGAAGTGAATTGAGAAGTTTATTCAAGACTTAAAAGGTGGACAATAAGATTATCCAATAGTTTTTATTCAAAATTACACATCTTATTCCAATTCAGGATGGTGGATTTAAACATTTAAATTAAAACTGCATGATTTGAGTGCAAATTCAAAATTCGCGCCTTTTAATCTATACTCGTGGAGATGATAGTACTGGCACGAGACAAGATGGTAGGTCAAAATTTGTCGCCCATACAAAGGGGATTTGTGGTTTTCCGATATGCAAAACTCCTTATAAACATTACTCAGGGCCGGGCGGAATTTAGACTTAAGATCCACAGAAAACCTCCTTGCAAGAAGACAATCTTGAAAAATGGTAAGAAGAAACGGTGAAACGGGTTCAAGTCAAAATTGAACAAGAGTCGCTGTGGAAGGCGGAGAACCGTCCAAACTTTACAGAAATTGCAGCCATCAGACGGAGTTTTCGTTTAAATCCAAGACAAAGTTGCAGACTTAACAATGTTCCACACATCCACAGATCAAGCTTCAACAGGATTTACCCGCTTAGACCTTGAAATTTCACCCTTTTAGAATGCAAGGAGGCATTCTCTCCAAGCAGCAGACTACCAACGCAGAATAACCTTCTGTCAATGGTTCAACACAAGGCCTGCAAGATTTTTAACTGAAATTATAGTGGGGACGAGGCATGGCAACGTTCAAGATGAATGGACATGTCAGCACATACGATGTGAGACACTACACAGACAATACACAACCCCCAAGAGACTTTTTTTAAAGAAATAAAACAAACAAGAAAATGAAAGAAAGAAGTATGATTATTTTATTTGATTGCCTGTTCTGATCGGTATCACTTTATTACAAAACTTGGATGGAAGGAAGTGTCCATTGGCACATGTGTTACATAAATCGTTATTTATTCACAAATACTGAACCGAATTCGGTGCTGTTACCTTCTTACAAATATTGAAACATAATGGGGTTTAAGATCTTTTTAAATTTATCAATGTTTACTACACTTTTTGAAGTTATGGTCACCAATAGTTCGGGTGTAATTCTTCTGAGACCACCGTATGTTATTCGTGGAAAGAGGACGCGTATCCTGCGCTTGCGTCATGAAAAAAAATAGCTCGATCTTAATCTGGTAATGAGCACCTGAACCTGAAATCCTTTTTATATGGAAGTACAGAGCCATTTTTATTACCTATACAGTGAACAGTAATTTGTAGTGCTTTATCCTATGTATACCGAGCGGATTTGTATGGATTCAACAGTGCTATTATTTCTTCGAGTAAATGCGCATGATGTACATCTACTGGTCACTGATATTTAGGTAAAGAAAGATTGTGATGACATTTTATCCACTTTTTTCAATCAAATGTGCAACTTTGGCACTTGACATATCCCAGAGTATTGAAAGGAACCTGTGCAGAAATCAGTAACTTCGCCGATATGCGTAACCAAATTCCTTACAAGCATCCTTCTCTCTTGATCCATGAGTATAAGCTATATAGGACACTGTCAGCATCGGACTCTCAGTCTTGCACTGGGCGGGATTGCTATTTTTGCAATGAATTTGACAAATTGCAATTAATTAACCCCCAAAACACCATATCACTATGTTTTGCAAGCCAATCCTACATACCACACACTACCACAGACCCTAGGATGGTACACTCCCAATTACCACAACAGGTACCATAACTAATGCAAAATCAAACAACTCAGTACCACAGAAACCCCTTAGTCTGATGGCTGATGGTTTGAAACAACTGACTCTACACATGGAGAGCGGGCTGACGCACAGCGAATGTCGCGAGTGTCAAACAGGAAGTTGCTTTTTACTGGACAATATGCGGGAAACAATGCATACGCCTGCTGGTGCACATATTCCCCACACGATGTTCTAGTGTTATACAAAATTCCTTTAACTATGACAAGGTGTATGCATTGTTTCCCGCCATATTGTCATGGGTAAAAAAGAAACTTCCGTTAGTGACAATCGGGGACGCTTATCCATTTGTAGAGGTCAGGGTTGAACATCCCAATTACCACAATTACCGCAAAAATTGCCCTTGTGTGGTATCCTGTGGTAATCGGTGTGTTTAGGGTTTAATCATATTTGCTTTGTTTTATACGAAAGAAACTAGTGTACTTACATCAGGAAAGCTATCTGGTATAATTCAATAGGTATCTCATCCATTGATATCTGTTAATGGCGATTTTCTTTGGATGATGGTTTGCCTATTATTTCGCCAGACTGATCAGAAATCTCTTCTAGCCATAACGACCGTCGAGACATTTGTAAACGATTTTAGATGGTCTTAAGTCGCGAAAACATTACAATTTTGTCTCTGTTATGATCATTCAAAAATCGCTTCTCCGATGAACTCAAAAATGTTATGAAAAATCATTTGGTTCAAATCGCCTTCTTTGCACCGCAACCGGTTCATTCCTTTCAGTTCTGATATGAATTTAACCAAACAGAATTGTGCTGACAACCAGAAGAGATAAAACAAGCTGAATTTATATTTTCTGCAAAATAAACATACAAGAACTTATAAAAAAAAAAATTATTTTTTCAAACATAGTATAGGTAATGGATTAATCAAATCGTGGTTCACTATGACGATAGTGTTATTGCATTATTTCGAAACATTTGGAATAACTACTGGAGGTTAAAGGTGCAAAGCGAGATTTTCTGCTGAAACATTGAGTAAGGCTGAGACAACAAGACTGTTTGGGATTGGATTTCCCAATGCTAAGGGTAATTTCAGTGACAATCGTCCCCCCCCCTGACATTATAACAGTTATAATTATATTATTATCACAAAAGCAGCACTTTAGGCCTATTTTTATTTTAATTCAATTTCAATAAAGAATGTTCTGGAAGCTTATGTTTCAATGGCCAACTGTGTTGATAGCCGAAAGTGGACCAACGGGGTTTTCAAGTCTCAGATTAATTGGCCATTAGTCTGAACCAGGACCCCCAAAATTACACAATAAACTATTCATTGGAAAGATGGAAATCTCTGAAAGAGAATCAACTAACAGTTGAGATGAACTTAAAAAAAAAAAAAAAAAAAAAAATTAATCTTGATTGTATAGTTGGGACAGTCTGTACACTTAAACCCGTACGTTACAGTTTGTATTGATTTTGAGTTTTTGTTTCTATGCAGTGCACTGCGGGTACAATATAAATAAAGAATGGTGTAAAGCGGCACTGGGCACATTTTCAAAAAAAATATGAAATTGCTAAATTTGCTCTCAAATGCGTGTCTAGGATCTTGGAAGAGGGAAGAATGCAGATATATTTTAGGTACAAAAATATCAAACCAGAAACATATAGGAGCCTTATTATGAGCCTAAAGACATCCAGTGATTTTAGTCTAATTTTGTGGTTTGTTTGATGTAACTTTAATAACAACAAATATATTTATTACATGAATATCAAGACTCGAACTCATTGATAATAAAACCACAGACCAGTTAAACAGGGTGGGGGACCGAGGAATCAATCTTCGGCCCGTGTTTTCTTGATTGTAAACACCATAATCTGATGTCTACTTCTAAAAAGCACCTCCGGGGGTGGTGTTATTGTAAAAATATTCGTTACCCTAAGGAAGACTAATCGGGGGGTTTAATTCCATTTCAGGTATTAAAGGGCTAATATAAAAGCTTTACAACCATGCAAAAATATACAATTTTGAAAAAATATGAGAGGAGCGTACTTCTAAGCCAAACCCTTACATTAAAATATAATTATGCCTTACAGTACTACCAGGACTCAAGGATATTAAAAGCGACTCGAAAACTCTAAGAACAATAAGAGATTTCGAGTACTTTGATTTTCTGCATGGGTCACATGGACCTCAATTTCTAAAAATTTTGCATTATGGGATTGGTTAAAACATCGGAAAGGAATTGTTGTATTGTGCCAACAGCACTGTACTGAGTGTCCATGATCGGTATCATTATGAAACAATACCGAATTGTTTGTGTCACTGCGAATGCCGGCATTCGGGAAAAAATATTTAAAATATTCCCGTGTAAACCTTAGCTATAGACCAGTTAAAATCATACGTCACTTCTTTTGTTGCCTGCGAATCCATTCCTGCGAATCGTTAGGCCCATGAGTATTCCAAACTCTAACAGGTACAATTGCTCAGTATGTCACAGTCAGGCCGACCTATTCAAGATACTAGGACCAACCTAACATGTTTAACAAACACTGGCTGGTAACTGGTCTTATAGATTTTGACTGTATGAAGGCCTAAATAATCCTACATAAACTCGGCAAACACCATTACACCAACAACATAAGAACCGCACTCCACAGGAAATTCAATCACAAGAAGGAATACACTTCACTTGATTCAACATCTTTTAACCGTATCAAAAGGATTGATAGGGGCTGGCACCAGTACCACATCTAAGCAGAAAGATTCACTCCTTGCAAATTATATTCCAAATAGAATGGCCTATGGCAAATGGTTTGTCAATCGTCCCCATTGGCTCTAGCTATAGAAGTGACGTAATAGGATTTTTCCCCGGCAACTGGTCCAAACAAATTGCAGGACACATGCACATGTTATGCAATTGAAAGGTGTGAATTCCCCGCACTATAAGCCTTGTGAATTGGTGGAGTTTGTTTGGACCGTTGCTGGGGCAACGATCATAGTACGTGGCACTTCCACAGTGAAATAGCTTTAAGCGCTTTCCCCGTGCTCATACCCAGAACAATCTACCCATCAAACACAGTGGTGTACGACCGGGGGGCAGGGGGAAGTGGTCCCCGCTTCTGGCTCGAAAAAACCGGACGATATGGACCAAAAATATGCAGTTTATCCCTCTTTTTCGGGGAAAATTTCGGACCAATTTCAGCCTAAATTTGGGCAAAATTCAAGTAAATCGGCAATTTCCGCGATATGCGAGCATTGGTAAATTCAGACTTAATTGTAGCAAATGAGCGGGACGACTTACGAATTTTGCCCTCTCTGGCGGGACGACTTGGAAATTTGCCCCCTCTGGATCGACTACTTCGGTACGCCACTGCCACCACATGGCCCAACGTGCATTTAACATGCTTTCGTATTTTTGCTCTAATTTCCTTTAAAATCGTCCAAATTGATCGGGGAAAAGGTTTTATATAGTTAAGAAACTGTTCTAGCCACAAACCTGTATCACGTTTTCTTGAAAGTGCTTTTCACCTTTCAAAAAAATTAATTAATGTTGCACTTTTTTTGGCACGCTCTAAAGACACCTTGTGAATTGTGAATGGTTCCTATAGGGCCTATAAGGGCAGGATTTTGAAGAAAAGGGACACAAAATATATACCATGACTCTGAAGGCCATTCCAACTTAGTACACTACATTCTCTGGTGAAGGGTTTGGGGCGAAGCCCCAGAAGCTATATAGAAAACTAACTGTTCAAATGTATTTTGAGCCATTCTGCCCGCAATATTTTTCACACTTATGGTTTGCATGTATTCTTTATAAGCCTAGTTGACCACGGAAAAATACTTGTAACCGAAATGTAACCCTTACACATATACCAAATTGGACCTGATCAATACCCAGAGGTACTGAAAAATGACACCTTTCCTCGTCGCCGAGCCATAGTCCATATCCGGGCTCTCTTGATCGAGTGCCCTATTCTTATCGTGCTATCAAGTCCGGAGGCCATACTCCCGCCACAACCACAAACCGGAACTACCACTCATCGCAACCGGCTATGTGGAAGTGACGAAATAATTTAAACTACAAAATCCGCTATTACTAAAAGAAAACGGAGGGCGCCATATCCTACACCCGGCACTAAACATAAATTGTTATTCTAAACCATTTCCGTCATTTTAGGCTGCTCTGTCTTTCATTTTTGTCTTGTGTGGTGTGCTTTTTCCTCTATGTGAGCTGCTTCCTGTTTAGTCTACCGCATACCGGTATATCGATAAACAGAAAATAAACGAAAACATAAATTATGTCATACCATTCCGGAGGACATTCTTAAACACTCTTTGAAAATTATCCCAACCCGTGGACGACCCTCACTTTGGTTTTCCCAAAGGGGGGTGGGTGCAAATATTAACTACATAATTTATGTCCTAACTATTAAAATACATCAGAAAACGTACAAACATTGCAAGTCTTTAGTCACAGTGACGTCATAAATGACGTTAGTTCACAAAATAGCAAAAAATTGCGAAAATCGTGAAAATCAAGGTTTTTCGACTTTTTTCAATTAAGCAAAATCGCTAAGTAATTAGTAATTCTAATTAAATAAAAAGAAACATTGATTGTATTTGCTTACAATAGATGAAAAGCAGTTGTGAACAGCACTTTACACTTTTACTGTAGAAAACAATACGATTTTGTGGTTGCACCACCCCCCCCCCCCCCACACACACACACACACATAATGACCCCCGGGGAAGGTAGTACCTCCAATAACCAGAAATGATGGACGTATATACCTTAGAAGCTTTATAGGTGCAATCGTTTAACATTTGCATGCAACCGGAGCGAAACCCATAGAGGGTGTTATAGTAGATTTCAAAATAAGTGAGACCTCATTAAAAGTTTTAGGTCTGTCCATTCACCGTGAGAGGTAAGAGGAATTATTTTAACGGACACAGGTAAAAATGTTTACGATACTTATACAATATATGGTAATGTAGCTTTTAAATAAATGTTGACCTAAAATACATTATTTCACATCTAAGATAGATGGATGTTTCAATTCAAGTATCAGGATGAAAACACAGGCATCTATTCCATTAAACGTTGTTTATATTTGAACATAACTTACCTTTGACACTGCAAAATACCATTCGTTATCACAGCATTGGAGAAATAATTAGTCTAGTGGGTAGAAGGGGTGTTCGTGCACCCTCCCCCCTGAAATAAACTTCTAATCAACTTAATTATATCAGAAAAAATGCGTAGAAAACGATTAGCTATGTTAAAAAAATCAAAAAGTGTCCCACGTATCATTTGTATGCAAATTTATGCAAATTAATGCAAATTAGTATCGCCATTATAGAAAAATACAATTTTTGATATATCTCAGCAAATACTGTTGATAAATGAACAAATGAGGTCACTGGACCTATGTTTCGAGGGTAAAAGATCAAGATGGAACCATTTTGAAAATTACCAGATGTTCCCATGATGTCATATTATGCAAATTAGGGTCGCCCTTAGCTAAAAATCCATATTTGGGCATATCTTGGCCAATATTCCACATACCTGCCCACATAAGATGACGAGACCTAAGTTTTGAGGGTCGAGGAAATCCCGAGGATAATTTAAAAGGTACTCATAATTATTTTCATGTGTCACTAACATGTTCACCTGCAAATACTACGAATATGCAAATTAGGGCCTTCAATGTCGATAGTCTCGTTTGGGGGTAATTGTAAGAAACTTTGTTGGCCAAGTAAATTTAGACTTACACTTCTATACATAATACTTGTAACATTTCTCTTAAATTCAATGTATGGAATGATCATGATGATACAAGACTAATACGAGATACTGTGTTGTTACATGCCGAAAAGAAAACGTGAACAGAACTCTACAGCCTCCAATGACTCTCTGCCAACATGCATATGTGATACTAAAAAGTATCTACATTGCATCGTGGTAGTTTTACACCCTCAGTAAATTTAAAGGAACTGCAGGAGAAAAATTGGAGCAGCTTCATATGGAGCGACATCTCCGCCAATCATATAAGTCTCCATATCGCATGCTATCAGTCTGTGATCAGACCAGGGGCGGCGCCAGGGTAAAATCATAGGAGGGGCGAAACATCATAGGGGGGGCGAAACAGTACAAAATGAACCCATTTTGGTTAAAAACCCCTAATTTTTGCGCAAAAACCCCTGTTGTTCCTAAATTTTGAAAATCTCAGGGGGCGGCCGCCCTCCCCCTGCCACCCCCCCTGGCGCCGCCCCTGGATCAGACACCTAACTGTGATCTGCAAAAAACTCTGATCATGAACGATTTGGATATCAAACCTTCTGCTGGAGATTATACCACTCGGAAGCCTCAACTCCACAGAGGCATCGTCCCCCTCCCCGGGTCGAAGATTGTCACTTCCCGGTGGACCACTTTTCCACCAGAAGTTTTCCGTGACAAAGTAAGTTAAAGCAAGGCTTACCCACCCAGCAAGAGCCCTAAAGTCTACTCCTCTTGGAATAACAAATGAGCAAAGTGAATCACGCCCAGAAAATGGGTCGATTCAAGTTTCTTTCAATATAGCGAAGTGTAAAGATGTCGCTCTCCTTGTTCGTAATATTCAGCAGGTTTTCGATGAGTCCATAGACCCTCCTTGGCCTCTAACACTCGACGACATGGAGAGGGCGTTCGGTCTGAGAAATTAATACGCTGCTGGGACCATATCCGTGTTTCCTCTGCAGTGTTATTGCTTGTAAAGACGACTTAGAGATAAGCGGAAAGTTTAAACGAGTCATATGGGGCCAGACCTTACCGTGGCAGTGCCCAGAGGGACATGGGAGGATTACTCTGCAATACTGTCAGTCTCAGATAGATGTTCCAAGGCAAGCATCTCACCATGAATCTGCAACGGTTTGACCTTGAGTCTTTGACCTTCAAAACATAGGTCCAGTCACCTTATTTGTTCTGTATCAACCGTACTGTTGAGATATCTCGAATTGCATTTGGGTAGCAATGGCGTCACTAATTTTCATATTATGTCATATGTGGACATCTTGTCAGTTCAAAATGGTTAAAATCTTGAATACAGTGACATTGAACATTTGTTCACTTATCACCTATTGGCTGAGATATTTTCGAAAATTGTACTTTTCTGTAATGGCTATATTAATTTGCATAAAAGATACTGGACCCTTTTTTGATTTTTTGAACATAGCTAATCGGTTTCCTACGCATTTTTTTTTCTGATATAAGAATATGTTTGATTAGAAGTTTATTTCAACAGGGGTGCACGAACACCCTTCTATCTACCCAATAGACTAAATGTAATTATATATCGATGCACACATAACACAATTATGATTTTAATTTGTTCATAAAAACTGGGCCAACGTCCTTCAATCATTAACAGACCTTTTATACAAACTGAATACAATCAGTTTGCAGTAAGCGATTCTGTACCGAACTTTGTACCCAATTGTCACAATATGGCATGGCCGGGGTTTGAACCCCTCGTATCAATGTCACACCCGTCCGAATAGTGCAAGGAGGCTACATAACCACCCAGGAGGACGAGAGGGGTAAACCTCATAGTCAGAAGATTATATGTTCCCATCACCCGCTCCCTAAAACGAAATGTAACAGATTTTTAGAACATCTTCCATCTTTCTTCAGGAATTCTGATGTACCAAATTCAATACGGTCCCACCACGGGGTCCGTTTGGGCGGCCATCTTGGATTAAGAAGCATTAATCATACAATGGATCCAATTTAGTTAAAGGTATCTCAAATGCATCGTCTCATCACAAGGAATCATAAATAATGATAGTTGTGTCATATGTTCAAGTTACAGAGATAATGGGTAAAAATGTGACAAAGGTCATTAAAATTAACTTTTGATTGGACATTGTACACCGGGTTACAAACTACAACCTTTCTTTCTGGATGCTTCATGCTGCGATACCTACAATTTGTACCCCAAATTTTGTCAATCGCATGCTTTGAAAGTTTGGCCCCTGGTCCTGTATAATACGAATCAAAGTGCAACGACTTATCGGCATTTGCACCATATTCTCTGTAACTGAACAGGGGGTACCTGAATATCACTAAATGCCAATGTATATATTTTCTGATTCCTTATGATGAGACGGAATCATTTGAAAGATCTTTTTCAACTAAATCAAACCATTTTAGATGACTGCGCTTTAGATCCAAGATGCCGCTAAACGGACCCCGTGGGACAATATTTGATTTGTGGATGTCGTAGAGAGATTCTAAAAATCATATTAGAATTTTATTTTAAATGGGGTGCATGGACCACCATGTATCTGCTAGACTATCCGATCGCAACAGGAGGTCGGGGTGACTGATGACTCATAGGATAGTTGAAATAAAATCGCTATTTAATATACGTTATCTGATGCTAATCCGCTAGAAACACACCTATAAATGATATCTATCAATCGTCTACTTAACGCCTTCCTTGATAGCTTTAGTTTTGTAAGAGCGTCGTGCATGGAATACGAAGTGTCGCCGGTTCGAAGTCCGGCGCAATCGCGCCTTGTTTTATTTTATCACTTCGTGCGCTGGCATCTCCAGGGGAAAATTAATACAATATATATGGCTCCGATATGGTCATAAAAATGAATAATTTTTGACATTTTTTTTAGGAAAAAAAATATATATTTTGGATCTCTGATTGTCCGTATCCCGCCCTTCATGGCCTAACAAAGAGTTAAAGTGGTAGTAAGCACATTTTCAAAACAATTCAACAAAATTTCTTCAAATTGCTCTCCGATGACAGTCTAGAACCTTGGAAGAATACAAAGAATACAATATCTTTAAATGCCCACAAATATAAAACCATAAACCATATAGGACTTATGCGCTAAAGACATCAACAGTGATTTGTAAAGCCTAATTGTGAGCCTGTTGGGGGGTTAAACTTAAATCACCATTGCTTATCCCCCCCCGCCCATAGACCAGACACCTGACGGAATAGATGGGCAACCGTGCATAATAATATAATAGTAATAATATAATAACTATACGGGTTTTTGTAAAGCGCCATTTCATCAGATCACCGCGCTGTTGCCTATTATTTAATATTACGCTGCCATCAAGAAATCGTCACCATCATTCGCTAATTTCATTTCAATTTCATCTGCATTGGTTTACAGAAGGAAAAAATGTATAATGGGCAAAGAACGTGGACTGAAAACTTAAAGACTACCAGACCAATGTTATCTGAGAGCCATAAACTGGCGAACTTGAATCCTACATCATCAATAACTCTGTTCCCCCCCCCAAACAAAAAAAATCTAAAGTATGTTAGATCTAAGAAAAATATAGCACTGGCTCATACCTGTTATCAAAGATATTAACAACATAAACTTTACAAACCAGTTTGCCTAAAGAAGATAACCAGTTTAATAACAACCATCTATCCATCACGATCCTTACGACTACAGGCCTGAAATAATATAACAATTGACAGTGTGGAAAATTACTAAATTACTTACACTCCGGATAGTGACTCAAGCAAAGCCATTGTCCCGGATGAAATTTCTAACTACATAATGGATGGGAAAAAATACATAATGAAAAAGACCCTTACTGAAATCAACTTCCTTCCACGTTTTGAAAACAATGGATGTTTACATTCTGTAAAACATAAAACAGGAAGAGTTCCAGGGGGAGTGTTAGCAGTTGTGGCAATTTCTGGAACATTGCTATTGGTCTATATGTGCTAATCCCTCTAATCCATCGTTCCCACTGCCATTCCAAGTTTCTACTACAAGCCTAGTACAATGCCCGTGAATTCCCGGTTCTGAATGCCTTTTGTAATTGGTGTCGCAACAATGCTTGGTACAATGTAACTGTCAGGGATTAACACCTTACCTTGCTTTTCTGTTCCAAAAATTGCCAACCTGTCACCTATACCCCGCTGGAACTCTTCCTGTTTTAAATTTAACACATGTTGTTTACGAATGTACACTATCCATTTTTTTTCCAACTCGTGAATTGATTTCAGTGAGGGTCCATTTCATTATGTCAATTTTTTTTTTTTCATGCCATTTATTTCCCTTAAAATAGCCGGCCATGAGATTGCTCCAGTGCTTCCTCTATCTGTCACAATACATCACACCGGTGAATTTCCAAAGATTGGCGGTCTCAGCCTGAATATTTTCTCCAATATTTAATTAAAGGTGCCCGAAATGCAAATAGAATTGATGTGGTTTGTGTCACGTCTACATGGAGGGACAAGAAAGCATTCCATATTTTGGTTGGTGATGACAATCATTAGTGAACTATTGATTTTTAAGAGAGTAATAGAAAAATTCCAGTGACTGGTGTGAATCTATCATGGCACCTTGACTGAAAATCAATAGTTCCACTAATGCTGTCACTCTGAGTGTAGTGTATTCTTTTTTCTGGGCCCTGTTTATATTGGCAGGGAATGTCCCATAAAGATTTTGGAGTTAGGTTTATCATCTCATTCCTGGGACCTTTAAAAAGGTCTGCGCTGATCCTGCCCCTTACATGCCTATTTCACTGACCATTGACCAGCGTGTACTGTAAGATCCTATTTTCGATTTCGAGACAGCAGCTAAATGAACATCTAGAGGAAATCATCCATGCTCATAATCCAAAAAAAAATCATCATCCCATTCTCATCGATGTTCAACATCCTTTTCATAAGGCTAATCAACCGAATCGCAGCTCATACTTACCACCGCCCACGACCTGGGCTTAAACTTTTTGATAACCATCATCACACCAACGATGGTCGCATTTTAGAGTTACACATCTAAAGCATTTGACCGGTGTCCCCATGAAGACCCCTTCTTAAACTCGCGGCAGTATGGTAATCGGGCTGGAACTACCAATCTATGGATATATACACCCTTTCCCTAGGCCATCAAAGACAAACGTAAGTAATCCAACGGAAAGATTCTGCAGTGGAGTGAGTCCACCCGTGGGGCAGGCCTCTTGGCCCCATCTGTTTTTATTTTTTCATTATGATATTGGCACAACAATCAGGAACAAATATGTCTCTCTTTTCCGATGATTATCTGTCTACAATTCCACCACCGCCCAGCCTCCTAATAACACGTCAGTAGGTTAGATTTGAATAACCTAGTCCAATGGGCAGCCCCTGGGTAGGAGAGTTTTAATGCTGGCTAAATGTAACACCATGCTCATAACCAGGGTCGTAAACCAGCTATTAAAATACAACCATATGTGATGTGGGAACCAAATTGAAAAAACCCATAAACCTAAATTACCGACTTGCAATGCCTACCTCTAATGCAAAGAATTAATTTTATGAATGTAAGTCAAACTGAGCTTGACAAAAATCTTGACATATTTCCTTTAAGGGTTTAAATTGCTGATCGTGTCCCGCGCCGATTCTTACCCTCTTCCTGGTTGAATAATTGTCCTTTTGGAATTTTAACACTGGCGTTTTATTGATCTCCATGTCAGGCAATGAGCTTTACGACGGTGTTGGAGACTATGACATCCTATTGAAGTTAACATCTGGGTCTGGGAAGACGTTTGTAAAAATCCCTGGTATAATTCTTTTGGACAAACTTAACCAGTTTTACTTTGGACCTTTCCAGTATGTGTGTCTTCTTAAATGGACCTAAGGGCATAATAAAATCAGCTCACAGACATTGCTATTGTATATGTGCTAATCCCCGGTTTAAGTCCATCTTTCAACTTTCACGTTGCCAGATAATATCGTACTATACTTCATACAAGCTAAAGTGCCAGGGCCCCTGATCCAGCGGTCTAAAAATTGAATTGGTGTCGTTTCGCAAACAGCTAATGCCAACTTGTAATTCTGTCAGGAGTGAGACACACCCTTGCTTTTCTGTTCCAGAAATGCCACAGACACTAAACTTGCCACCAAATCCCCCTGGAACTCTACCTGTTTGTAAATTAAACTGTTTTTATTTTTTACAGATGTAACACACCCAATTTTTTCACAAACTCATGGCGTGATTTCAGTAAGGTCCTTTTCATTATGGATCAATTTTATTTTTCATGCCATATGTCCCTTTCACGTAAGCATGATCCAAGTCTGCCTACGCGATACTCGAGAAAGGGGCACTGACGAGTGTTTGGATAATTTTTCTATGCTGATGGTTCAGGTTGAGGTGTGGTAAAATATCGGTTGAAGAAGTCCAATATTTTTGAGGAGGCCTTATTATTATTTAGGCACGTCTGAGTTTAACCGTCCGATACGCATTTAATAGCGCCCTCCTCCTAACCGTTAGTATGGGAAAGGGCTAGCACTCGAGTCGCGCCGGATGTTGTATGGCCGATTTGAATTTTCAGTTCAGGCAGGCTGTGCTGTTAGGAGGCTGTCCTACCAGCCCCCCTGCATAGGGAAATTGGCAACACTGCTATATGATGGTCAACCAACAGACGACGTACGAATTAATGGATGGTTTATATCACTTGGACGTTTCACCCTTTTGCCTGCGATGTGGATGTGTCGGAATCGTTTTCGAGTAGCTATGGGGGGAAAATTCAAAGGCAAAATACTCAACAAATGTGTACAATTTTTTCAACTTATTTTGTTTAATACGTAATCTACGTTACTTAAAAGTAACTTAAGCTTAATCTAAGCGTTTCCATACCATCCAAATTTTCCAAGATTTCCAAGATATGACCTATCCTTTAAAGCATCAAGATAATCAAACCACAGAGCTTCCATTTCTTTCTCACTTTAAAGGTGCAACGAGACTCGGAGAGATTTTGAGGCACAAGAAACCCAAATATTGTTGTGTCATAATAATAGAGAAGGAAAACACATGTAATAAAAAAGTGAGAGAGAAATGATAGACGGGAAGGTAAGCAAATAATTTTCATATAGATTAGAAACTCAATATATTTTCTTACCTTGTATTGGGCCTACAGTAATGTCTTAAAAGATAGAAAAAGGTGATTTTGTTGCTTATATTTCATTAAATAGGCTGAATTTTGTATTTTGCTTTGCTCCTATACAAATTAAACTATCACATTTGTGTCCCAAAAAACATTTTCTCAGCTTACTCCTTTCAGATTGGGAATATTTTTGATTGAAATCTACAAACCATCAAAAAACAAATTTTCCACATTTTTTGAGAGACACTGATTATTTATCTCTCGTTGCACAACCTTTAAATGGTCACCTCGTTTATTCACACCTCCTGTTAAACTCCCGTGGGAAAGCGTAATGAATGAAACCAAGTACCATCAAACCCAAAAAGCTAGCCAAATATTACTACTGGTGTCTTTAGCCTCTTATGAAGGCCCATATCTGTTTTGCGGTGTGGTTTAATTGATTGTGTTAAAGTAATCTGTATTCTTCCAAGGCTATCATTGGATAGCAAAATTGAAAGAATTTCACATTTCGTTGTAAATGTGCCTGTGCTCTTTAATTTCTGATTAATTGTCATAGCATACATAAAAACCTGGTACTAATGGCAAAAAAACTGTGTACGATAGACGCACATAATGCTGTGAGGAACTGAAAAAAAAAGTACTGGTAGAATTAGAACTTCAACTAATGTTCGGCTGGGGTTTCTACAGAACTAGGGATAAAACGGTACGTTATGATCCGCTCCCTGGATCTCGTAATTTTATAAATCTCGCATATATCGAGTTTTGCCAAGTAAACCCCGTCACAGACGCAGCAAACAGGTATCTAAACACCACTCGTCAAACGAAATCAATAATCCATCTTTTGTTTTAATTTTTTCAATATCGGTAATCATAGATTTATGCAATCTTTATAGAGCACCGTCTATTACATGCACGTGTAGCCACAGTCTGGAAAGGTGCTGGAATCTTTATACTACGTTTATACTGATATACTGCTTTTGGTGCTATTACCTTAACTATAGTAAATTGTCATACCATTCCAATATCTTTTCTCATTGGGTGGGTCGCTAGATATCACGTATTCTCTATTGTGCTACATTTTGCTACTTTTTGTATAACAATAAACGATTTCAATGAACAAAATTATTGGGCCGTGGATACAGTGAACGCCTGTAAACCAAGGCTTTGGTCAATACATGAAATATATATCTCGAAAATTTTCAAAATATAATGTTTATTTTTTAACGCCTCGACATATCCACGTAAACGTGTGGTCTCAAGGCGCTGTGCGGCAGCCATGAAGGCGCTCAGCACATCGGAGAAACCATAATACCAGAACAGATTAATGCTAAGAAGCTCGATTTTAGAATCATGGGAAACCGGAGGCAGCGAGTATACCATTTTAAAGGAAATATGTCATGATTTGAATATTTGGGAAATTTTTGGTATGGATGGAAAGCTTAATTAACGTAAGATTACATATAAACAAATAAGTAAAAATTGTCCACCTTTGTGTGAGTATTTTGTGCCTTTAATTTCCCGCCCAATAGCTTACTCGAAAACGATTCCTACAAATCCACATCGTCAGGCAAATGGTGACGTAAGGAGACCCATCCATCGTTGACGTCGTTGTGACCATCATATCGCAGTGTTGCCACTCAAATAATAATTAACACAACGAAATGAACAAAATATGTCATCTGTAATTCTTGATTCTGTAACTTTTTTTTCTAATTTTATTAGTACTTCATTAATCCACGTTATTACAGTGTCACAGCGCATAACAGATCTAGTCAACACGATGTTTTTGTCATCACTTTGACGTCACGAGTTGGGCTCTTTTGATCAATGAATCCGTTGCGAAATCCGCCCGTTTTCTTCGTATTTCAAAAAAGAAAAATTAATGCCTCTATGTTGTTTAATTTTACAACAGATCAAATTGTATTATTTTTTTTATTTTGTGTATATTTAATGTTGGCATTTAACATAGATATATTTTTATGAATGTAAGTCAAACTGAGCTTGACAAAAACTTGACATATTTTCCTTTAACGGCAGCTAGTGTGTTGTGTTTGCGTGTGTGTGTGGGGTGTGTGTGTATGTGTGTGCGTGTGTGCGTGGCGGCTTGTGTGTATGTGTGTAGTGTGGTGGTAGGTGTGGTTGTGTTCGTTGTGGTGTGTGTGACAGGGGACATTTCCCCCCACACTTTTTTGGAAGGGGACACAATTCAAAAATGCCCCCCCCCCCCCCCATTATTTGGTACTAAGGCCTACTGCCCTGGAGGATTCGAGGCGTCGGTTCTCATCTCCCCTCGTCGAAAAAAACTCAAATGTGACAATGACACTTACGTTGGCAAATATCTTGTACCCATAAATTTTCACACATGCTGCCAGAAACTCTTCTCTCTCGTTTAAAAAATATGCAATTAGGCTGATTCCAATAGATCAGGTTGTGTGGTTTAGGATAAGCTGTTGAAGATCTTGGTTATGATAACCATGAAGCATAGAGTCAAATTGCACTTGTGTTTGGTTTGTCAATAGAAATACTAGATCCAATCTAAACAATTTTTCCTACTAATTACACTGTATCAGTAAGGGTATTTGTACTCTGTCTGAAACTTTATGAGAATCTTCCCAACCCCAGTGTTTAAAGTCATGTTGAATGATTAATACTGGATTTGACATTCCTACCCCGACAGAGAAAATACAATTTTTTTTTCATGAATGTATTGTGGACGGGGATGCTTGAATGAGTGTGAGGACTGATTTGGATACTTTTGATATTTTCTCTCGAATAACTTATTTGGCGCCCAAAGTTCCCCCGGTACTCCTATAGTATTATGTCAAATAAACTTCCCCCAGAAAAAATCAAACTTTTTGGGAGGATAACTTTGAATGTTTGTGGCGATGAGGACTTTGAATGGAGAAACGATTCAACTATGAATTTCAAATCTACCATTAGACTCAACTAGAGGTCCTGTTATTTTAAAATTATTTCACAGGGCAATTGCCTTCACAACAGCTTTCTTCTGCTTTCTTTATAAAATTGAGAGAAAGGAGTCTCCCCTTTGTTTTTTCTGTGACCAAAAAAAATTTCCCGAAACCGTGTCCATTTTGTTGTGATTGTGAAAATGGTCAAAATTATTTGGAGTGATTTGCTTGATATGTTAATAACAAACTTTATGCTGATATTTAATTGTAATAAGTTTGAGCTCATGTTTGGCGTGTGGTGTCAGAATGACAAATTTTTGTCCCATATTTATTTTTAGGTTGTAAAGTTTCTATATCTATAGATGTAGGTTTCAGGAATTGATCCCAATTTTAACTTGCCCTTAAAAACGTTTTTTTGTCAAAACTTAATTGGAGTATGATATGCGTATAAAAGGGGAAATTGAGTTGTCATTTTAATAATTGGGTCTTATGATTTTTTAGGGGCGGGTTCTTTATTCTTTTTCCCCTAGACCCTACCTTGGTTTCACAGTTGTTTCATTCATCAACCATGGTTTAATTTTACAGGTAATGGTTGTGATTTTCAACACATCTCTACAACATGGTCATTGTACTGAGATGGGGAATTTATATTTTTCGTGTATATAATTTCCGTGTGGTACTATTATGTAATTCTTGCTGCAAATATGATTATTGTGATTTTCTGTAATTGTTCTGGTTTTTTTTTTTTCTTGATTATGCTAATCAAATTTAATGGACAAAAAAACAAATTTCCACACAGACCGGATTACAGTGCAGGCCCTATTTTGGTTTAAGAAATAACGACACGTTTTGTGATCGTTTCGCTCACCACTTTGGTACCATACTTAATGCAACCCCCAGCAACATGACAAAGGACTCAGCAAATACATAGAATATAAGGGGTCGTTACTATAAAAAAAAAAGTATTACTTCTCAATCAAACAAAATAGGTTACGCCAACTTTGCGGCGGCCGACCGCTTCGCGTCTGGCGGAATAATATGTTGTATTTTTTAATAAGACAATATGAAGTGACAAAATTTTAAACAACAAACAGTTACGCGTAGGTTTTCCAATTTCTTAAAATAGTTTGTGAAAACACCTCCGGACTTTTTACCGTTATTTTTTTGTTTTGTTTACTGCAGCTTGATGTTCATCAATACATGTGAGTTAGATTTAATGATAAATACTCATCTGAAAATGGAATAAGCTTGACAAATCGTCTACTTTTTACTCAAAAAGTAGAATGAGTTTGACAAAATTACTGGAATAGACCACACAAAATAGAAAAATTTTTTTCAACCCATTTTGATGTAGTAGTAGTAAACATTTGGTTTATATGTTTATTCAAATTTTCATTTATTTGATTAGCATTGATTTGGTTGCAACGCTTGTGTATTATTACTTTTTAGCCTATTTGGTATGATTGTTGTGAAATTAAAGATGGCAGGGTCAGGGAGTTAAAGGTGGGCGGACTTTTTTTTTCCGTCTTCATGATTGAATCTTAATATTATTTTGCAAGTTGGGACATGATAATCTAGCAGATTAATCCGCACGTATTTACGCGAATTCGCACCTTTTCAGACGCAGATTGGTGGGAAAATACCAATTTAAGCGGTGCGCGGAAAATGCGGAATTGCCGCAAATCGCGTTTTCTAAACAATGGTTCTCCTAAAAGTGCGATCAAATCAATTAAATTTTGACAAGGAAATTCAAAATATCAAAAACACAACGGGAATCTGGAGAATTACAAGACAACTGCAAACTTGTAATCCTCAACGTTTTTCAAGAAAATGACAGAGGTTATAATCTGTGGACCGAACCTTGGTCAACATTAATGTGATTTTTTCTATATTGTTGATTTCAATGCTTTTGCCAAAATTTTCAATCGATTCCATTATCCCTTTTTAGACCCTAGTGGTCAACATCTCTATTTCAAGAATTAAGCGTATTTTTTTGTATCAAATCTCCTGACATTTGCTTCACAAGAGCAAATTGCAAATCAGATTCACGTGAATTCAATGAGAATCGGTGCATAAATGATAGTAGATTATTAATTTTTAAAATTGTAAACATTCCAAAAGACAATTATCCACCTGGGTCTAGATAGTGAAAACAAGATCTCTTTCAATAACTTTATTCTCTAAATTTAGTTATTTTAAACTTAAGCGGGAGTACTTGGAAGACAGTTCTTCAAGTTGCGGCAAGTTCGATGATAAATCAGTGTTGAAGGAAGACTCATGGAGAAAAACTCAAGACAACAGACATAATTATAATACTTTTTCTTTGCCAAGCTCAAGAAACTAGGGTTTATTACGTTTTGAAACTTGAACTTGTGGACAAGGCAAGGCAATATTAAAGTGTCTTTAGAACAGGTTTATTTTGCAATTTGTAAGCAAACAAAACTCTTATTATCCAATACTTAATCTGTTTCAAAATTTGTTTAAAACATGTCAATGCATCAGTGAAAGTTTCATATGATCAAGTTGATTTGGCAATATTTAAGGGAAAGCCATCTAGTCCAAAATCTGTTTCCAAACCTGCTATTGACCAATGAGAGTTTTCATATCTTTTGCCTACAATATTCTGTGCAAACAATTGTTTTAAAAAAACTTTATAGGCTTTATATTGTTATTGTTGAGAAGAATGATTTTGTTATTACTTTTAACAGCGTGCCACAATAAACCAATTTTGGAAGAATATCATTGACCCATATGAGTGGTTTACTGTGTGGAACCCATGGGAATGGGAGAAAAAAGGGAAGGTGTACAAAACTGTTCATATCTGCTTCCTTTTCAAGCGAATAGGGTGACCGGGGCCGGTTGCAACAATACCTCCCATACCTAGCAGAAAGTGACTACAAGGCTACATTTCACATATATGTTGAGCTATTCTGTTAATACATGTACCTGCCTAATAGGCCAGGCGTGAGAGTTTAACCTGGAATTAATCGTCCCGTTCTTCGTTTTGATACTGTCGCACGCAGAATTAATATTTCTATAACATATCCAAAAGCCGCAAAATCCGACTTGGGGAAAAAATTCTATGCGTGTTTTAAAAGAGGAACGGAATTAAAATTGCGAAGATAGATTTTCTGAGTGTTCGGAGCATTAATGCACGCCTTACGGTATAAAGTTTCGAGCTCTATGCGAACGCGGCGTTCAGGTCGCAATTCATGACCAAAAATGGAAATTGCGTCCGCGCGGCGTAGAACAAAATAGGTGCGTTAATATCCATTCGCCGGTTAAGGGCTGCATGGCCGATTCAATCATGATGATGAAAGTCTTTTCTACAAAATCTTCATTTAAAATTCTTTTACGCCGTGATTATACTGCTATTAATCAACTCCCTCAAAAGGTAATATTTTGGGACTTAATCTCGTGCCACAGAGCAGAACTTTTATTGGTTTAAATCACCTAAAAATTGTCACAAAATGCCATGAACGCTCGTTGTTTCGGTCGGTTTGGAATACTATAACAACATCTTCAATTGATTTTAACATTAGAATGTTGTTGATTGCAGACATAATACATGTTCATTGTCATTTCATATATAAGTTCGACAGGTTTGTCCAATTGAAATATCGAGCTAGGTGGAAGTATGAATTTTCACGGA